>CAUYQG010168544.1:0-40343 GCA_963574415.1 Tarsius wallacei | reverse complement strand
ATCACCAGATGTAGCTGTACAGCTGAAGTTCATCAACTTACTTGTTACTCCCTGATGGTGTTTTGATATTAGTCTTTCAGCAATTGATTTATTATGGTCTCTGTGTGGTCAAGCCTCACTGCTAATCTTAATCTGTATTTACAACCACCACCCCCCCCCCCCCCCCCCCCCGGGTTCTCTGTTGTTGTTTGTTTTAAACCAAAGCACAGTTTGAGCAGCAGGCAAGCTTGACAACTGTTCAAACATATGTATGTGCAACTTATTAGTTTGCAAATGGCGCTATCTGGGAGCCGAAAACAAGAGACAGGGGGGCAAGGTAGCCACTAACTCCGAGGGGTCAAAGAGGAGGTCTAAACAGTAAGTTGCCAGGCCGCAGGAAGAAGTCTTCATCTGAGCAACCCACTCCTGATGGGGTATTTGAAAACGCCATTCTGCACTGATGGCGCACAGAGCAGAGGCAGTTGTGATGAAAGGAAGGGGCCCTGCCCTTGAGATCTGTTTATTTTGCAATTAACTAGAGGCTGCTTCTGAAACTTCTGCTTGGGGGCCTAACATTTAAACGCCTACTGCTGCCTAGGTGCCCACAGAGTCCAAGAAAATCCAAGCCTCATGGTCTAACTAGCTCTCACATCAAAAAGAAAATATATGTGTGTATTAAATTGCTGGACAAAACTGAACCACCCCCACCCCTGTTCAAATTTAAAAGCCTAATTAAATCAAAGAATATTAGGGCTCTAAGACACACTGCAGGCTATTCTGAACCAACCCCTACTTTTCCAGAGAAGAAAATTAGGCCAGGGAGGCCCCGCGACTGGCCCAAAGTCCCCGCCTGTGATTGGGAGCAGCTCCTGGGGAGCGCAGCTTCGTGCCAAGCCAGACCAGCAGAGAGCATCGCCAGGGAGCTCGCCCCGCCCGGCCCCCTTCCTCAGTCTGACCCTCTCGCCTGGAAGGAGACACACGGTATGGAGTCAGAATTAGCTGAGAGGGCTGTCAGTGTGCAGACACGGAGCACCACCCCAAATTCACTGAATCGAAGTCTGGGGTAGGGGCAGGCAGTTCGTTGCAGGGATCCAGAGCACAAGCCGATTCGTTGGGATGAAGGGAGAAAATGACAGAATTCACTTTTATCCTTATTTTTTCTCATCTTTCTAACTTTGCTAATGTGTGTGTGTGTTTTATAGTATATCTAACATACTAACACTGTACTAAATGTATATGACTTATGAATAAATAAATATAGATAGAGGAATGGGGTGACTGTTCAAAGAGAGGTTGTAATCAGAAAAGTGTGGGGCGGCCTCTGGCACCAAACGGAGTCTTCTGAGAGTGCAGGGCCTGTGCCTCCTCACACTATAAAGAGAGGCCTTGCCCAGGGCCTGATACAAGCAGTTCCCCCACCACCACTGACAGCGAAAGGTGAACTATGTATCCAGCTGTACAGTGGACTCCCAGATATTTCTGCACAGAATCATTTCTCAAAGTGTGTTTTGAGGAGGTGGTTTTCTTGAAACCACAATGGTCCCAGAAACGCTCATTATAAAATGGGCTCCCTGGGCATGAAAGTTGGGAGATCGCTGTATGTCCTGGCACTGTCTTCAAGAGGCACAGATACAACAGGATATTAAATCAGGATAATAAGGATATTAAAGGCTTTCTCAGAAGTCCTCCAGTAAAGAATCCCTTTTAACTTTGTTTAATCCATTCATTTCCTAAACTAATTAACCCACAGTTCCTTTTCCCACATTATTAGCATTCCACAAAACTAGTTGTCCTTAAAACCAGTTTAGAAAATCCTGATTTAGGTTACAGGTCTCCTATTTCCTCATGGTCACTCCATCAGCATTCACCACACCTGTCCCTTGATTGACATGTGTCTCTCAAATGAATTCTTGGCTTTGCCCAACCATCCCTTTCCAACTGCCAGCTTTCAATAGGATGTTCAGACACTGCATAGATACCAAAAAAAAAAAAAAAAGCAGCCAGAAACTGCAACTGACTCATTTCCAAAGAAAAGCACCATCCTTAGGTTCCTAGAGCTTCCTTTTAGAGGAGATCAACCAAAAAACTAGGATCTGCCAACCCCTGTTTCCAAGAGCTCAGCTCATTGGTAGGTGGTTACCAGCTCACAAGAGCAAGAGCCCTCCTCTTCCTGGCCTGTTCCAAGTCTTGGCTGGGGAGCCCAACGATCATTCACACTTTCTTAGAATGAAGTTCCAAGATTTACATTTTATGGTGCGAAGCAGGGAGGTGGTTATTTTTAGCAAGCAAACTGGGAAGGTGAAGGGCAGATTTGGTTTGTTCAGCGACTACAGATTTGGTATTCTATCTTCCAGGAGCAATGTCTAGACTTTCTGAGGAGTCACCTCTATAAATAGCATGGTTAGTTAACCAAGAAATAGAACATGTTCTACTCTGAGCTCTACTCCGGGGTTAAATCAGGATGCACTGTGCCCTCAACTCCCATATAGTACTCAATTTTTCATAAAAGTAATCCATTATTTAAAGGCGTGTCTCCTCACACCTGTGGCCTTTTAATATAATCAAGCTAACACATCTCTTAAAGAAAAGGTAGTTGAGATACACTTCCATTTACATTTTAGGGGTGAGATGAAGAGACAAGGCAATTTCTCACCTACTTTATGCAAACAGGCCTCTGTGGCTCAGATGTCCCTCGGTTCCAGCTTCATATAGGCAATGTTCCCTCCAACAGAGCTGTTTACACATTGTGCCTTGCTTGAGGACTATTTCTGGAGTTGGTGTTCCCCGCAAAAGAAGTCTACCCTTAAAAGAAAGACTTACATAGCTCTATGCCCACATGCACATGTAAGGCAGTCCAGAAGCTGGTAGTATTTGGTCACTCTGTGTAGTGGTCTAAGGAGAATGAGTCTGTCGGATTGGGAATATCCCAATTTAGGCACTTTTGTGTGTTGAGCTCCCATGTTCTTTTTCACCCAGGGAGTGTATGTTCTAGTCAGGAATGATGCTTCTGTAGAGAAGCAAATGGCAAGGAGAAAATAGCCTTTTCTCTGCAATGGAAAAATGGCAAGGTAACGCTGACTGGCCCAAGGACTGGAACAGATTAGAAACCTACGATGACATCAATAGAGGGAGACGATTACAAATGTAGGTAAAGGGATGATTGCTTCAGGAAGGCCTTTCAAAGGCCTGACAACTCCTCTTGAAGGATGACTCCAGCAATGTTCTCTGAAGGTAGGACAGTCAGTCTATGTGTGTGGAGAGCAGTTCAAAGAAAACAAAACACTTAAGCGTAATCTTTCAGAGGGTGAGGAATCTTGGCATAATGATGATAAAATGCTACTTCTGGATCTGACAAGCAACACAGCTGTTTGATGGCAAATAGAAGATTCTAACTGAACCCAAAGCTGTGAGTTCACTCTGCCTGCTGCTCCAACAGAAGAGAGAGAGAGAGCCTGGCCCCAAAATACTCATGCGATCCAGGAATTTGCCTGGTACCCAGATTCTACGGCTGCCTTGAAACCAGCCCACAGTGGATGCCTATCTTTTTAGTTACACTTTCCATGGGGAGACCTTGAAGCAAATATATACAGACAAGTCTTGCCCAAGTTTGAACCCCCAGACTTAAGCTCTCTGACAGCCATCCTGGGATGAGGCCATTTTGCTTATCTCTCTGACTTCCTGGCTCTCAGTGACTTGGGCATATTATGTATCCCCTTATATCTACTCTGTAAAAAATGGAACACACACACACACATTCTCACAACCTACCCCACTTAGTACAAGCCAGTATTGCCAAGCCTAACTAAATCAGCTGAGAGCTTCCCAAGTCCCAGAAGAATATCACTTTATAAATACCAGTTGCTATTTCAGGAAAAATAATATGAGAGAATGAACCAGAACACATTAGAAGAGGAAAGCCCCTCCCGACAACATAGAATGGAAACAAAGTCAAATATTTTTCTCAAAGTCAAATAATTTTCTCCCTACGGCATAGGATGGAAACAAAGTCAAATAATTTTCTCAAGAAAAACAAAAAACAAAATGGAGAAATTGAACACAAAAGAAGCAACAAAGGGAATGCATCTGAGGGGCATAAATCACCTTGCGTGTACCTCATTACTCACGACTCATTCTGTTTGCTCATCTCTACAGCAACAGCAGGGCTGCCAGTAAACAAGGGATTAAAATTTCACAGGAAAAAAAAGGGTGGTATGAACTGCTTTCTATCATTCATGCCCACCTGTTCGAAACAGCAGAGCTGAGTTATACTGGAAAACGGGGGAAAGAAATGCCCATTCAAAACATTTTTTAAAGCAATTCATGCAGAAAGAAAATTGAGAATTTACTAAAATCTGAGAAACAAACAACAACAATAACAAGAAACAAAACCCACATACAAACCAAAAATATACAGCCCATCAGAGAAAGCAGAGAAGTTAGCAATTGAATTGAAAGGCACACCAATTTAAGGCCCAAAATCTGGTTCCTGCAGGAAAGAATCACTATGGTTCCATTCTGCCTTGAAACCAGGGGGCCACATTCCTTGAAATTTAAAGAAGGATTTTTTTTTAAGTATGGTGGTTTTGATTTGGGGATCAAAAATTCAAATAGAAGCTAACAAAGAACAAGCAGATAAAAATTCTCCAAGCTGTGAAACCTTGCCACTTAAGATAATGACAGAAATTTATGACTGCTTCCTTCCCCAGTAGAAAGGAGCACAATTAGAAGTCTGAAAACAACAGGTCCTTTGTACCAGCATGTTGTGTTTTGCTTATTCTATTACACACTGACTGGGAGATAAGAATAAACAAGACAACACCCTATCTAACCCCAGGAGGGGGGGTGGAGGGAAAAGCTGGTTACGTTCATTCTTGGGCATGTATGTGCACACCGTTTATTTGCAAATTGAGGTACTTAAGAAAATTGTGCATGCAATACTCAAGAACTAGTCTAAGCACTCAGAAATATTTTATTGCAAGATCAAATCTTTTAAGAACAAGTTGTCTGTAATGGGAAGTTTTACAGTTTTCCTTTACCGAAAAGCGTGTTGAAGATATTTAAGTAATTCATAATTATTTCTTCATGCTCTTTATTTATCAATCCTACTTTGGTTCAGTCTTAAAAAAACACTTTAGGACTAGGATTAACAAACAGATAAACACAGCTTCCCTCCCTGTGACCTATGGCGTCAAAAAAGCTTGCAAGAAATCAATGAGCAGCCACTAGGGGAAGAAACGTGGTGACCTGAGACCTCTCCCTTGTCTACAAAGGGAGAGCTGCCAGTCTGGGTGCCCAGGGCTCTGATAGTTCCAGCAGTGGGGAATTTGGCTTAAGGACAGCGACCGCTAAGCCAGTCGAGTTCTTAGCAGCCGGTCACAAGATGGTATGGTACCTATGGTCCCAAGAAAACCAAGAAAAGATCTGACCTCTCTCGTAGCTCTTGCCCCACAGCCCGTGACTGCCTGGAATGATCTCACTCAATCTCTGCCACTTCTCAGTGGCTCTTTCACTAGCGATGGGCTCTCTTGGTGCCAAAGTGACCTTAAGGAGGGGCTTCGGGAAAGTCACACTAAAAGCTCCCTGCCCTGCATCCACACTGGTCTTCATTCTGCTCCTCCAACCCAGGTCTGTGGTTCCCCCTTGAGACCTTCGGACTGGAACTCCCTCAGCCTGGGCTGCTTTGCCACCAGATGGTCACAAGGCTGGCTCCTTCCCATGCTTCAGTCTCATCCCAAATGGCACTCTTTGAAGAAGCCTTTCCCTCTCACCTTAACGATGCTACCAATTCTCCCACTCTGTCACCTACTTGGTTTTCTTTTTCTTCATAGCACACACACAGCCTTTTGTATACACTATTTTTCTCCCCAACTAGCATATCCATTTCATAAGGACAGAAGCCTCATCAATCTTGTTCACCCTTATAGTTTCAGCATCTTAAGTCCTACCTACCTGGCACACAGCACATGCTTGATAGAAAAGTACTGCAAGAATAAACAAACAAACCATAAACACAGGAGCAAGAGAATCTGGTATAGAAGCAGTGGGATAAAGGTCAAAGCAAAATTTGTCACCTATCCTCCACCCCACTGCTGCCATTTTTCCCCTCAGTTTTCCTGGAGGAACTGGGATGAGGCTACATGTGAGTGGTGGAGCTGTGAAGCGGAGCTATCTAGTGCATGTTTTTTAATTCTGTGCTCTAAACAGAAAACTATTCTGAAATAATTTACAGGAGATTCTCAAAATTCAAATACAGGAGAAAAAAAAAAGAAAAACGTATGTGGATGTCAGCAAGGTAATTCTGCCAACCTAATTATGCCTCGTGACATGTAATTGTGAACTGCTGAAAGACAAATGGTGAAGCAAAGCATTTATCATAAACACATACAGAGGTAAAACTGGGGTGTTAATTTTTAAGCAACTGTCATAAATCTGGTTCCAGAATATTATCCATTATCATTCCTGCTGTTACAACAAAGAATGCACGTGTGACGACATGCTCCCTTCATGTATTTCTCAAGATGAGGAAATGGGGCTCACCAGTCAGTCCTTCGCTGTGACACTGAAAACATACGAGGACACAATGAAAATGGCAGGATATTAATTATGCCAACAGGAAGAGAGCTGCTGTATACATTAAAGGTGCATTTAAAATGCACTCATATCTTTGTATACACATTACAGTACTCAGTCCAAAAAACATACCCTCCACGGTCCCTGACATGGCAGATTCAGTCTTCACGGAAGGCAAAAATGCAGTGAAACAAAAACAGAAAGCCACATGTACCAAACGAGAAAAGTGTAAGAATGGAACTGTCAGTTGTCTTAAAGGCAAACTAGTGATTTTCCTCGGAATTAGAATAGATCGAAGGCATCTCTCCCCTGGAACAGTAATTCAGAGAAGGATTAGCAGTGGGTGGGGGAGGGGATCAATAAGTAACAATTCTTGTTATAATAAACGGTGACAGAAATCATGAAGTGTGGTACTGATAAATGGTATAGTTACTGCTATGTTTGAAAAGCATCCCCAATTCTAAAACACTGTTTATTATTTACTTCCTAGTAAGTTGATTTGTCATAATCATACATTCAAGTTGTACAAATACATTTTTTCCCCCACTTCACTGAAATACCAGAATCAGGCTCAACAACAGAATCAGAGGAGAATTTTAGGATTACTCCTCAAAAGTATGACATGTGACATTTAAAGCAGTGAAATCATTATGGATATTACCCCAAAGTTTAAGAAACTCTCTTACATGATTAATAATAATTCATCCATTTTAGTTCACATGGAGATGTTCGTCATTTGCCAAAAAAGAATACTGAAATAGTATAAAATGGCATTCATCATAATTAAGACCAAATCACTGAAGAAGTCCAGCGGTATGGAATTTATGATTTTGCATATATGTTTGTTTGCTTGTTTATGTATTTATTTATTTTTTATTTTTTTAAAAAGCAGGATTCATTGAGAGGACAGAAAAGCTCCCACAGTGGGAGGGGACCGAAGGGCTTGCCCTGATTTCGCATACCCGTTTATAAAATATGGACTCAGGAAAGAGCCATCTAGGTTTACCAAGAAACCCTTTGATCGCTCAGTGTTTTATAACTAATGGGACAATGGCAAGTTTCAGTGTAGGGGTCTTCTTTGGAAGACTCCTCCTAGCCTTGAGACGTCTCTATTCCTGCTTAGGGTACAGAGCTGACTTACAAGACTGTCGTTTTGCTCCAGCCTTGCTTTGCGGAACCTCAAGCAAAGCCACGACCATAAATAAAGCAGCAGGGCCCCAGTAGCAGCTGAGTCATAAACCCCACTCAGCCGCATGTGGCTCAAGGTGTCGGGATCCCGATAGAGTCAAGCCAAACAAGTGGAATCAATTTAAGTCAGTTTGGAAAAACAGAGCACTCCCCCTTCTTCATCCCGACTGGCAGTGGGAGATACCACAATCCCCCTTATACAGCTCAAATACAGGGAAGGGTAACCAAGTCCAGGAAAACATCTAGACCTGGACAGACTTTATTTCCACAGTCTAAAAAGGAAAAAAAAAAGATGTCTGACAACCAACCACAAGTTTTTAAATGTACGATTCTCTTGTTTTTAAGCCTAAAAGCAGTCTTGTTGCTGCTAAGTTATCACCATCACAGTTTTTGACATTTGTGCCCAGTACCATTTGGCCTTAGGGTACTTAGGCTTATTACTTTAAAAATACAGAGTTAAGCATGTTTAAATCACTTTAAATATCGCAGAAAGCAGCAACACAAGCCTACCTGCTTGGGCATGAAAAGAGAAGCTTTACAGAATGGCCTGCAGGTCAACAAACTCTGGTTTTGGCAGACTGGTGTCGGGAAGGAGCTATAGAAAATAAGGTCCTGTGTATGAAAAATACTCTTTGCCTTTGGTTCCCTCAGGCCAGAACTTGGAACTGTTAGCAAACATGCCCTAAAAAACTGCAACGCTCATAAAGAGCTAAAAACTCCCAAATAAATATGGCCCCTCAAAACTGTGTACAAATGAGAAACATTTAATGAACAACCCTTTCTTTACCAATAATTCTGCTTAAATTAAGTCCAGCAGACTCTTCAAAGGGACCAAAGAAGCCCCCTTGTTAAGACAAATTCTATATATAGACATCCAAGACAATTATATGATGCACGTAACCAAATATATATAATTATCCCAGTTTCTACATTCCCATTATCTTCGTAAATATAGGATAAAAATCAGTCTAAATGACTTTCTCAGACCTCCTCAAGGATTAAGGCGAGCCAGCCAGCTATTTAAAAAGTATATGTATGTAGTAAAGATCAAAAGCAAATGTTCTGGTCAGTTCTTTTCTACTCATGGGTTTTACTAAGAATGTGTGCAGTTTTCAGGGAAAACACCACAAATGACAGCTGCTCAGAAGCATGGAAATTAATTGGCAGCAGGAATTTCCTTGACTAATAGGGAAAAACTTGAAGTCACATGTTTTGATGAGCTTATTTTTCCCATCCTTAGTCAAGCATATTCACTGTTAATGATTAAGATTTTCCAACAGAAATATAACCGAGCAAAGTCTTGAGTACATTCTCTGTATTTTCTCAGTGGAACACAGATACCCATCACTGAATGTACAGTGATATTAGTGAATGAATTTAGCTGTAAGTAATATATAGGGAACAGGTCCAACTTGCAGGTCTTGATTTTCTGTAGGAATCAAACCAAGACACAATAAAAATAATGCATAATGCATTTATTACATTAAAAAATAGTAGCAAGACAAGTGACTTCCCCAACCCCCACAGTAAGTCATCTGCTTGAGCTGTTTTTCTAGCAGTGGGATGGATTTACACTGATCCATCCACAGTCTCTCTGACACAGGGCACCTCACATCGTTGCCCTTGTGACCAGTGGTGTGAATGGATGAGACAGCTGGTCAGGATTAGGTGAGCAGCCTGTGGCCTTGGGACCAAGTTGTGTTACTGTGCCCAAAGCCTGATGCTATGACCTTGGGCTCATTCACATTATGTTTTCATCACCCAAGCTAACAGCCCCTGGTCAGCCATGAGCCAGCAGATCTCACTCTGGGTGTACAATGTATTCTCAATCCCAGCAACCATGTTAGCTTTTTGAGCCCATGACACCCAAAGGCTCATGCATGGTGGAGTCCACTTGAAAATTGTCCCTCAAGGCAGCAATGAGATATCCAAACATGAGTAACCATAGCCCTAATCAAATGACAGCTCTGAAAAAGCTCAAGGAAAGTAAGAAATAGTCAAAGAATTTCCAAAGTATGAACCCCAAGTGCCACAATGGAACAATATACCTGGCCATCCCGAGATTTGGAAAGTTGGCAGGGACGATGAGTACATCCAACCGAGAGAACGGGTGTGTTCCCAGGATGGAATGTGCAGCTGAGAGGCAAGGAGGGATCAACTGCAGAAGGGTCTCTTGACAGGCGCCCTCAAAGCACACTGGGGCAAAGACCCGATGAGGAATGATCTTTTGGGTAGTGGCAGAAGCATTCTGGAAGCGGCAGGGGTATTCCATGTGACCGCAAGCACCAACATACCTGGGGATCAACACAAAATAAATGGGTGAACTTAACGGAAAACCATGTTACCATTCTTGCGGTGGAAATGAGGCACTCTGCAGATGTGGACAACTTTTAGGAGACGGTAATTCAGACAGGCTCACAAGCAAAGACTGTCCATTTGAAATCTTGGCTTACTTGGTTCTATACCGCAGTGAAAACTTACAGGTCAAAACACTTATTGATGTGCTTGAATCAATGGAGTAGCTTCAATCTAAGCTAAGGGAAAGTAGTAAAATCTTGTTCTAGAATAAACTGAAGGAAAAAATCCCTAGGGCTCAAAACAATAGAACTTCTCACCAAAATAAAAACAATTCCTGCCTTCCATATTATGTTTTCAAGTACCACAATAGAAAAAATTTTCTCCAAATCAGGAACAATTCATAACTCAGAATGGAAGGAACAGTGCATCCAAATTAAATATCCCATTCTGGAATTTCCTAGAATGAAAGATTTGGACTGAGGTATTACAGTGAACCAAATGACAGTTACAGGTTCAAACTTTCCCAAAGAACACAAACCATTTTCCTGAAAAGTAATCTAGGTGTTCTTTACAAAGCCCATCAAAAGCTGTTGCTAAGGAATACAGCACTTTTGATACAATATTTTTCCCAATCTACTTGCAATACAAATTTAAGAGTCATCCTTTTAAGGAAACAGATCAGAGCCCAGACTGCTCTATGTAACTACTGCCAGTTATTCCGTCAAAGGTGGAGCTGAAAGAGAATTCCGAGAACCTGACTCATAGGCCTCAAGAGAACTTATCTACCCAAAGAAACCTACATCAAAGGGAACTCTATTTTTTCACCTGTTAACATGTCCTTTATTCAAACACAATGGAAAACCCCTCTAATTTTAAATTATAATTCTAACTATAGGTGCTTATTTGATTCACAGTGAATACTGGAAACTCTTAAAATGTTGGCATATCCCAGTATGGGCAGATTGTAACAAGAATTCCTCTCCAGATGTATGAAGTGCCTTTCACCCACTCAAGGCCAGTGCTCAGGAGACCCACATGGCTGCATGCACGAGCCTTGCCCTCTGCCAGCACGGTGCATATAACATAGCTGCCAGCACCAATGACATTTCGTCATAGTAGTGGGTAAGAAAATGGATGGAGACCCACAAAAACTTCTCCCAGAACAAGGTGACAGGAGGAATATAATTATCAACAATGAACTCTAGCCAATGTCCCTGGTTTGATAGCCTTGCTTTGTGGAGAGTGCATAAAGGTGCCCTAATGGCAAGTCCTGTGCTGGTGCATCAATTCAATAAAAGGTTTTCACAAAGTGAAAAGGCCATTTACTAAATTAACCACCATGATACCCTTTTCTAATGCATTTACACAGGTAGATGATGTGCTATAGCAGTTTAAGTTCATCCACTCTCTATTGAAGAGCTTTCAGAGCATGTAAATAATGGAGAAACTAGAGTCATGCAGGCATCTTCTGGACAAAGTTGAGGCATACGTTTAAATTCTATCTGCCACTGCACAATTCTGCAAAGAAGCATTCCAGTGGCCTCTTTAGAAACACACACTGAGAAAGATTACTTTTTTCTTTTTTTTTTCTTTTTTTTTATTATAAAGATGTGGAGTACAATTCAGAGTTACACATACAAACATTGATTATGCAGGTATTTTTTTTTCTTTTTTTGAGTTAAGGTCTCACTCTTGTTGCCCATGCCAAGAGGGCAGTGGCATGTTCTCTGCTCACCAGTCTCAACCTCCTGGGTTCTGGTGATCCTTCCAACCTCAGTCACCTGAGTAGCTGGGACCACAGGCGCGCACCACCACACCAAGCTATGTTTTTTACTTTTTTGTAGAGACAAGGTCTCGCTCTATTGCCTAAGATGGGATCTCCAATTCCTGGGCTCAAGCAATCCTCCCACCTCAGCCTCCCAAAGTGCTGATATCACAGACATGAGTCACCATGCCCAACCAGAAAGATTATTTCTTACAGCCAAGAACCCCAAAGGTTAAAGAATAGATTGAGACAGTCAAAGGTACACCCAAAATGCCAATTTGTTCAAGGAAAAATGTGAGTTAGAGTCTCTCTGGTCATAACAGGCACTAGCTCAGGTGATGAAGATGATTCCAGTTGTGAGAATTAGCACTGTTTTTTATAATCAAAGCCTGAGAGAAAATGCAGGACTTTCAGGCAATCAAGCTACAGCCGAGTGAGACTAGCAAAGCTCCCAACAAAAGTGGAAACAGAAATGGCATCGGGGAAGCCACCTGTCGGTTCCCACGTAGGCACTGGGAAACCCGGGCTTCAGTGGCTGTTCTCAGACTAGCTGTGACTCAAGGCAGGCAACCCAGGGTCTGGGGCCTCTTTGTCCTCCCCTCTGGCAAGGCTCACAGAAGTGCCTGCTGGCGGAGAAGAAACTGATTGGAAAAGGGTATGAGAGAGCCCACTGGGGTGACGGAACATTCTCTATCTGGTTTAGGGTACGTGCGTTCAGGCATCACAGACTCGCCAAGCTGAACGCTTAAGGTCTGTACATTTCGTTGTATGTTAAGCATACTTTCATTAAAAATAAATGAACGAAAAAAACTCCATGGCTTCTAAGGTTTCTTCTGGCACTATGATTCTGTGGTAGCTCACCTAGTGAGCCCCTCTTCCTTCACACAATAGCCTTGTAGAGGTAAGGGAATCATGTACCTTCACGAAGTCGCGAATCGTCTTTCAGAAATCTAGCATCCACTCCAAGATGCTCTGTCTTCCTTTCGAGGCAACTTTTCAAACACTTGACAACTCTGAAGAAGACCTGTTCCCCACCAAGTCTCCTCTTTAGAATGAACAACTTCAATGGCTTTTCTTTTCCGCAGTGCCCATTTTCCATGCCTTTAATCATTTTTGCTGAGTTCCTCTGGACTTTATCCAAGTTTCCATGCCGTGCTTAAACTGTATGGCCCCAACAGAGGCCTCGAGAGGTTACGTGAGCATAATACAAAGATCCCCCTGCAGCCGGAGAAGGCTATATTGCAACTGAATAAAACTGATACACTTTTGACAGTTTCTCTAAGTGCCTTATAATCAACGTATTTACTAAAATGCTCACCCAGAGTGGGCTGGGGCTTGTGTGACACCGGAGCTGGAAGAGGGGATGTTCTTCCTATAACTTAGCCCACATGGACAGTGATCAAAAGTTCAGCGGCCAACATTTTGGCCAAGTTTCTGGAACCCAGATGGACACTTTAGGCAAATGAAAGCCTGTGGCATACAAGGCCCCTGTAAAAGTTAGATTGACATGAATTGGACTGGTGGTCTCAGGAAGGTTTGAAGTAGAAGGGGGTGGGAGAGGGCAAAAGGGACCAGATGTGAACATAACAGGAAACACCACTGCGACTGGCACTTCAGAGCACCTTTGCTGGCAAACTTTGCGTGGAGTCAGAGATTTAATGGATGAAAACACAAAGCCACTTTCTGACGACTCAAGACAGCACACATGAAGCATGCAGCCGGGCAGGGCTGAGCAAATGTAAGCTATTATCTTATCAGCAATACATTCTTGATGGACAAGCACATTGATAAATGAAGGGAAAACTTAGTCACAGCCTATCAGATAAGGAGGGAATGAGGGAGGAACTTCATTCCTCCGGCCTCAGGGTTCCATGAAAAGGTGTACTTCCCTGGAGTGGCATCCTCCACCTCTCTTCCCACCTCACCTGACTGGCTTGGCCACTCTGGGCTTTCTCCTTCTGATCTCCTTGCCCATAGAGGGGGTACTTTTGGACCTGCTCTCAGCCATGTGTTAGGCAGGCTGTGCCTCGGAGTAGGGACGCCAGCAGCAGTCCAGCTGGGTCACTAACTGGGTGGGCAAATTCATCTCATTTGGAAACGGAGTATTAGAAAGCCCATGGAGACCATGCACTTAAGCAGTCCCTCTTCTGTCAATAACAAAATCCTTATTTTGAGCTCCTCCATCTGTTCCTTGACTGGTTATGAACTTAGAAGGACAAGAGAGGAGCCGTATTTACCCTTTCCCCCAAACCTCAATAAGAATTTTAGACATCCCCATTTGACTTGGCTATATCCTCCTCCTTTCAGAACAATGGATACAAGAAAACAGAGAAGCCAGTTACTTCTAGGCAGGAAAGAGAAAGCACACTGGAAGTGGCTGCTGCCCACTGCCCTATCTGGTGCCATTTGGGAATATGGCGAGAAGGGCAGAATAACACATCTGTGGTGTTGCCTTCCCTCGCCTGCCCAAGCTACACATTTCTCAACTGCACAGCTTCTCTAACAATCAATCAGCCCTGATGCCTTAGGCAATAAAGAGCAGAGTACCTCTTCACCATGAAGGACTTGAGGAGCCATGAACAGTCTTCATTCTCCAGATAAGGAAAGTGTGGCTTTGCCCAAATGACCATATCCAACCAGTAAAGATGGCACCTTCAAGCGCAAAGGCATTGCTCTCAACTTCTGTTTTCTCTTCCAGCGTGACACACTCCAGTCAAAAACAGTAGCTCCATCATGGCAGTGACTCTCTAGATGGGACCATGGATCACATTCCAGGTGAGGCACAGGTGTTACACAGAGCCTCTTAAGGTCTCCAGGAAGATTCTGAGTCACCTCTCTAGGGGGTCAGGCCTGGATGTGAATCCAGGTATTGTTACTCAGTATGCATATGAATGTGAACAAGTTACTGTCTGAGCATCAGTATCTTCATCTATAGAATTGAAACAATAATCTAAACAACCTATTTTACAGTCTTATCCTGTCAGGACTGAATGAGATGACACTTAGACCAAGACTTTCCCTGACTTCAAACAACCAAAAGCTTCTGCATCAATTTAGGATAGACTAGGATGTGCCGTAGAAGCTAACAACACTAGTGCTTCAGTAGCTTAACGCAAAATAGTTCACTTCTCACTCAAACCAAGTCCACTGTGGCTCCAAGGGACTCTCCACAGCACCTGTCCTTCTCACTCAGAAATTCAGGCTGCCCTAAAATTGCAAAATGAAGCCTCCTCTGTGATCCCAGTGAAGGAGAAGGAGAAGAGAGTGCTAGAGGGTCTCACACACAATTAAATGTCCCCACATGAAAGTAGCATATGTCACTTCTGCCCACAAGTCCTTCCAATACATAAGTGAAATCTATTAAGTAATCTGGGATGTTCTATATAGGTCAGAGAAGAGAGTCCAAAACAGGTGAGTTATTGAACAAGAAGAGGAAACTACCTCTTCCAAAAAAAGCAAAATGCAGACAATAAGATGTGCCTGTCCGAAGAGAGAGTGCATGATTTCATCTCTGAAAGATACTAACTGCCACAGTCACTGTGGTAAGAGTAAAAGCAGCAAAGTAAAACCAACACATAAGGAATCAGCATTAGGAGTATATCTTAGCTGGCTTTCAAGGATAAACTAACCACCTGTACCATTACTCTAGGCTTTCTCCACCAGAAGGTCCTAACGTAAACAGGAGAATTGATTCAATTGAGCTGGGTATAAAAGTCCAAATAATGAAGCACAAATGCACACCTCTGGCCTTCTTCTGTGCATTACCCTTCTCTCTCTTTTGGCTCTCAAAACCAGAAACAGTTGAACATCTGGGGAGACTGCAGATGAATAGCCAATTACTTGTTTTGAGGTTTTAAAACCCCAAACTATTTTATCTGGCTCATACTTAACAAAGAAGAAATCACTACTGATGTTAAAAATTCCCACTCAGGGCAACCCCTTCGGGTCCCCTCTTGCTATGGGAGTTTTTCTGTCCTCTCAATAAATCCTGCTTAAAAAAAAAAAAATTCCCGGATCCGGAAGGTTTTCCTTAATCCTTTGGCCCTGTGATGATAGAGTCCTTGTGTCCTGTGCTCCTAAAGAGGCCATAGCCCACTGAGGAAGGCCATCCCTACAATGCCTGGCTAACAGCTGTCACTGTAACCAAAACAGCAGAGTGTTATACAATGTGATCCATCAATACTACGCAGCCATAAGAAAGAACGAAATCATGAATTTCGCAGCAACCTGGATGGAACTAGAGTCCATAATACTGAGTTTTTTTATTTCCATGAATGCATTTATAGTCTACTTCTCCCACATAGTTTCATCTTAATGGAAAGTAGTCTTACACTTAAAATACTTTTCTTGAACACTTTGTTTTACTTTTCTGCAATAAAATGTAGATAATTTGAAATTAGTATTTTTACTTACCGTGCCCATAATGCTCTGCATTAAAAGATATTAACTTTTTACTGCTGATATTTAATAACACTCTATTATAAACTTTGATAAAATTATTAAACATGAAAAGGAAAAGTACTGAGCATTTGCCTCTTTAAGAGGTGAATACTGAGGCTCTCTGTTCAAACCAGAGTTAAAACAAGGTCCATGCATGACAATTGGTTGATATGCCTTTTAAGTCTCCTAGTCTCTTTTAGTCTTTAAACCAATCACTTGCTCTCTCTCTCTCTCTCTCTCTCTCTCTCTCTCACTCTTCAATTTAGTAGAATATCAGGCCGCTTTCCCCTGTATTTTCTGTAAGTTACTAGTTAGATCTAGAAGCACAATCAGATTCAGGTTCAACTGTCTAGTAATAATACTTTTTAATTTTAGGCAATGATATTTTATTTGTGTTCCTTTCTTAACCTTTTAAATTTAAGTCTATATCTGCCTTTCAATCTAAGCTACGTAGGTGGATAAACTAACATTCTTATACCACAAGGATGGGAGATAATGTTGTCAAATACGACCCAACTAGACAATGGGAGCAAGAAGAATATTTGAAACTCAGAGGATTCACTGGGGCATGTCCTAATACTCCCTTGCCCGAGAATCTCTGGCAATAGAAAATGAGACAGCTCATAAGGGCAAGGTCATCAAGCACTCAGATCGTCCCAGATTGAAGGTTTGGTCATCCCATCAGACAAAGAACTCAGGCTGCCAAGCTGCTGGCAGAAGGTAGGAAGAATCTAGGAAGGGCTGTGGAGAAGGCAGCTGAGGTTGCCAAGGTGGGCTTCATGATCAACTACAGAAGTGAGAGCTGAGGCAGGATCCTCTACTCAACTTCTCTCTATGCATTTTCCCAAGTCTGAGAAGTACAGAAGCAAAGGGGACCTTCAAAGGGGTCACAAATGGTGGCCACTGCCATCCTAGGTCTGTAGGTGGAGTGGCATATGAAACCTATTTGAGGTGGGTATGATCTCATCTACTGGAGTGTCCTCTGCAGCTGGAATTACAGACTGTCCCAAGATAGTCTTGAGATGAGCATTAAGTCTCTCAGGTAGTATAACCCAAACCCTTTAAGAGGAGCAAAATAGTGGGCCACTATTGGAGAGACACGCCTATCTCCATGGAGTCTGTGTCATGCTATTTGGCTCTTTCCTCCACATTTCTTCCTCCTTTTCGGGGCTCTGGTGGTCATTCTCCTCATTTTCAAGAGAAAAATTTGCAGATTACTATTTGAATAAGGCTCAAACAAATTTTTGTTTTCTAAGTTGCATTCTGAAGAGTGTAGATAAGTAGTAATGCAAGAAAAGAAGTGCTTAAAAATCATTGAGTGGGGGTGGATTTATCAAGGGTTTTCAAGCTCTTTTGCTTATATTTCCCCCAAAAGAATTTTGAAACTATGGACTCTGACATACTTTTAGGTTAGCATCTAAAGTTTTTTCATTTCAAGTTGTAGCCAGTTACAAAGGACATCATTTCTGGTGTGTTTTAAATACTGACATTATAAAAAGAAATACTACTATTAGATTACTCTTTTAAATGTTCTTAGTCAAGAGTCCTTGACCTCCTGTTTCCTATCCTGGGAAGGAAGAAAAAGGGCTAGTTCTTATGCTTAAAATTTAGAAATTCATTCTCCAAATTGCCCAAGAGATCACATCAATGTGTGGATGGTGCTAACTAAATACATGTTTCGAATGTTCAGAGAAAATGTTTTGTAGCAAGAGCAAGATGAAAAATAAAGAGCGGGAAGGGAGAAGCGACCATAAAGGGAGTGGGGAATAAGGGAAACAGAAGAGATCTTGGAGGGGTAACCAGGAGATGTTTGTTATTTCGCAGATCCAATCCCCGCCCCCAGATGCTTACATAAATTCTTATTTTTGACCTCATGGGAAAGGCTGTTTCCTGCGACATCACTAGACTATGCTCAGCTGTTTGCCACATCCTGGTTAGGTTGAGGACAGACATTCAGGAGAGCCCACTGAGGGTTCCAAGGTAAAGTGCTCAAGATTAGCTCACCAAGCTGCCTGCCATTCTTCACCACACTTGGCCTTACTGCCTGAAACTTCATGATAGAAAAGTACCCTTTGGAGTAATAAGCATCCTGTTGAATAATGCAAGCACTCCTGAGAAAATTATTGGATTCAAGTCTCATAGCTGCCCATGCTTCCTCTCCTATTAGAAGGTGAGGATCGATACCAGAGGAGCAGAGAAGCAGAGGGAGGAGAGAGGGACAATGTGGGGTATGGGCCACAGCCCGAGAGGTAGTGTCAGGATTGGGCAGTGTCAGAGCATGAGAATCCTGGGTGGAGGAATTTTATGAGCGAATGAAACAAAATAGAGAAACCATCTAGTAAAATGTCAAAACATTGAGGAGATTGAAATATAGTACCCTAATATTTTCCCAATATAACAAGCACAGTTATTTCATAAAAGAAGGGATATTTCTTGCCCTTTCCTCTCATCCTTGGTAATAATAAAAAGTGAAGTAAGTATGCAATCTTTGAATAAGTAACATTTGTTCCCAAGGAAAAAAAAATTCATAAATTTATAATCTCACACACACACACACACATTTAAATATAAGATTGCCCTTGTTTTTCTGGGTGCATAAAAGCTTTGTTATGAACTTGCATTTGGAATAATTGGCTTAGACAATACAGCTATCACTTATAAACAGTTTCTGAATATATCCTCTAGCATAACTTATATATCAGAATTATGCATGTGAAATACGTATATCCGATGTAGTACTTAAGTAGTATTTACCAGGAGTTTCCTTAGTGAAATCACTACTGTCTCTTAATATGGAAATCCCATAGTAGTTGTTGTTATAAATTATAAACTAAAAACATGGTTTATTACTTGATAGGAGTTTATAATGTAACCACAGTTATATTATCTCTCACTCTTTGATGGAACATATAGACTGACCTGGCAGTCATACAGAGCTAGATTTGATTGACAGGGTCATTAATAATGTAGGAAAGTCAGGTTAAGGTAAAGCTAAGTAAAGGAAGAAAAGTGTCTGCAATCTATATTGCACTTGAGCTTACTGAGACCAGGCATCATTCCTGTGCAAGGCAATTGTTGTGTGGATTGAATGTACGCATTTCACCTCCTCCTGTTATTTTTCAGGGATTCCTAATATGAGACAGTACCCTTGGCTTGAGTCCCACAAACCCAGGGAGTGGTAGCTGACCTTTTCTCTGTGTTCTCTCCTTGTGCCTTGACTGTGAAAGAGACAGGTTCATATCTTGGCCATTAGAAAGTTAGTAGCTGTGTCGTCCTGAGCCCTATGGAGTGATGATGAATGACATCGGAGAATGGAATAGGGCAGACATCAACCAGGGTGGTAAGAAAGCTTGGGTTGGTATACTGAAAAGAGTATTCTGTTGGCCTAATCAATTTATTCCTTCTATCAACCATTATTTAGGGCCAGGAACTCTGCTAGCCTAGGGGATACAAAGAAGAATAAGTATAGTCTCAGCCCCTTTAAGGAATCCATAATTTAGGAAAGAGAATATGTAAAATGAGTAATTGTAATGATGTCTGACGAGGCCTGAACGACTTAGCACAAAGGGAGGAGAGGGAAGATGATCTATACTGTTTGGGAGAATCTAGAAAAGCTTCATATTTTTTTTTAATAGCCACCCAATATTTGTCGGGTGCCTATGATGTCCCAGGGCTTATTCAAGGCACTGGGGATACAGCACTGAGAATGAGACAGGTTTGGTTTTTTGTTTACGTGCTTATTTGTTTCTTTCATGAAACTTACATTCCAGAAGAGGGCGACAGGCAAAATAAAACAAGGCGCTTGACTTGTGTCCTCTTCTTGGCCCTTCAGCTTGAGGAAAGAGCAAGACTTGTCTTTGTTCAAAGATAAGAGAGCTTGAGGAAGCAGGGCCAATTGGGAGACTGGGAAAGCCCAGTAATCATTCAGGAGTTTCCACTGCATGATATAGAACCCAAATCAAACTGGCTTAAGCAAAAAGGAAACATCTGGCTCATGGAATTTAGCAATCTAGAAAGTAGCTGGCTTTAGGCACAACCTGAACTACAAGCTAAGGCGGTAACATCGAGAACCGGTGTCTCCATCACTTGACTTTGATCTTACTTGTGGTGTCCTCATTTTCAGGTTCCATGGTGACGAGATGGCTGCTGACAATTTCTGTCTTGTGTCTCACCACTCTGGTGGAAAAGGGAGGATCTCGCTTGTCTCTTTTGATAGTAAAAGCAGAAATCTTTTCCTAGCTCATGGCTCTGAGGGGATCACATGCCCAGAATATAACTGTAATGGAATGCTTTAATTGGCCAATCCTGAGTCACATGCCTTCTGGAACCAGGAGTATCTCTCCAGTAGAAAATCAGTGTTGTACCCAAGGAAGAGTGAATGCATGTGAGTAGCCAAACGCAGTCCCAGAACACCAGGTTCAATGCACACTTCCCTGGGTGGTGAAGCAGTGCGGCAGAACAGTGTATAACATGAGTGCGGCCACTGTTAAAAGGCAGATAAGTGCCAGTTGGGAAAAGACCGGTGTGTGATTCAAGGCTGTTCAGAATAGACCACATGCACACCAGTCTCAAGTAGCACAGGGCTACTTGAGAGGAGAGTGCATGCATGAGATCTGGTCTTTGACAATGCATCTGCCTCCCGTGGCTAGTGGTTTCACTTCGCAGCAGATGTAGGCAGAATGGCTACATGCCACTCTTCATGGGACATAGAAAGTTCCCACCTTCTCCATTCGTGGGGGTCTGAATTACAGAAAGCTGGAGGCATGCTTGAGAGCCATCGACTCATGTGCCTATGATGAACAAATGTGTACTCCTTGAATATGAAATAGGGAAAGATAATCCTGCAAAGGCGATAAGCCCAGAACAGGCTGTGTAGATCTCTACTTCTTGTGTAGGTACAAGTCCTTACCTCTTGTCCAGGCCCAAGGCCCTTTCTTTCTTTCTTTCTTTCTTTCTTTCTTTCTTTCTTTCTTTCTTTCTCTCTCTCTTTCCTTCCTTCCTTCCTTCCTTCCTTCCTTCCTTTCTTTCTTTCTTTCTTTCTTTCTTTCTTTCTTTCTTTCTTTCTTTCTTTCTTTCGAGTCAGTGTCTCATTCTGTCTTCTAGACCAGAGTGCAGTGGCATGCTCACAGCCACTGCAACCTTGACCTGCTAGACCCAGGAAAGCTTTCCACCTCAGCCTTCCTTTCTTTTTCTTTTTCTTTTTTAAAACATTTTTTAAATTTTAAAATTGTGGGGTATAATTAAGGGTTAGATATACAAATATGCATTGTGCAGGTACCCTTGTTGACACCTCAGTCTTCCAAGCAGCTGGTACTACAGGTGTGAGACACCATGCCCGGTTAATTTTTTTGATTTATTGTAGAGATGAGGTCTTGCCAAGTTGCTCAGGCTGGTCTCGAACCCCTGGGCTCAGGTAATCCTCTAGCCTCAGCATCTCAAAGTGCTGGGATTGCAGGTGTGAGCCACCGTATCAGGCCCAATGCCTATTCTTATGTGGTCCGCAGGGGTCCCAAGACTGCCCACACTAGACTGTCTTTACCAGCATCAGGCTGCATTTTGGGGAGTAACAGAAATGACATTGAGAAAGTAAGGAGGGACAGGATCATAGAAGGTCTTAATGTTGCAAAATAAGTTACTTAGGCATTATTCTGTGGGCAATGAGGCAGCTCAAATGGACTGTAGAACAGAGTGGTTAACTCAGAGATTCCTGAGCCAGGCTACTTGAGGTTGAATCCCAACTCTGCTACTCAGTGCTGTGTGACTTTAGGCAATTTTTTTTTTAACCTCTCTGTGCCTCAGTTTTCTCATCTATGAAATAAAGATGCTAGCAACAAGTCTTTGTAAATGGGTATTTTATGAGGATTAAATGAGACAATATGTGTAAAGAGCTCAGATAGTGACTGGCCCCTTGTAACAATGTTGCTGTTTTGTTGGAAGGAATTTAAGAGCCAAATAAAATGATGTATCATAGAACTAGCTGGTGGCAGTTTTGTGTGACCTTGGCAAGCCTTGGCTTGTTTTTCTGAGCCTGTTTCTTCCTCTACAAAATGAGGCCATTAAGTTCAACACTTTCTGAGATCTCCTCCCTCTGATATTCATCAGATATAGTTGCAGTGTCGCAACAGGATTGCGCTTGAATTTTAAAATGTGGCTTGCTTCCTTGTCCTGCCCTCTTGAAGGCAAGAGACGGACAACCCAAGTGGACCCAAAGCATTTTAAGCAAAAAAGCTCACCTGATTGTTCAGTGTCATCCAAAGAACTCTCATGAAAAGCCATCTTCCAGTGCTAGGAGCAAATGTCCACTTTTCTCTAAGAAACAGATGAGAGCAAAACTGTCTGATGGCTTTTAAATTTACATAAACCAGGTCTTCCCACTCCATTCTTGAACATCTCAAGCCAAATGATTTCTCAATATCAGCAGAATGTTATGCAAAAGCCATCACTGAAACACAGAGAAAAAGACATTCATAATGCAAATTGAGCATTCATCTTAGGCCTGGCCAGATGTAGGTTGGGGCCACAATTAGCTAGCAAAGGCTGGACAGTGGTCACCGTGGCTACCTAATCTATGGCAGGAATACAGTGCTTGACAAAAGGAAAAGAAGAGGAAAAATTGCAAGAGACTATGAATGAAAGAAGGTAGAGAGAGAGAGAGAGAGAGAGAGAGAGAGAGAGAAACAGAGGCTCTGAGAGCGGGGCAGAAAGATGATGCGCTCACAGAAGAAGGGCAGAAAATGAAAGCATCGCCCTTGACATTCTTGCCATGGTATTTGGATCGAGCTGTTGCTTCTGTCTGAGCCCAAATTACAAAGGGCTGTGAATTATACATGGAAAATTGTCCAGGCGCGTCCCTTAGCAGATGGGAAAACCAGGGTGGCAAATGAAATTAGCAGGCTGCCTCGTGGAAAGAGTTCCTGCATGCATTCAGAGTCTGCATGGGGTACAAATGCCGGCATCATCATGAACAAAATAACCATTAAAAAAAAGCCCTTTCTCTTCTGAAGATTTAAGAGACTAATTCCCCGCCCCCACTTTTTTTTTTTAAAGAAATTGCCAACTGGCTTTAGTTCCTGGAGACTTGGGCTGGAGTGGATATGAGAGGAGGCCGGGAGGTTTCTTCTTTCCTCACTCACTGCCCACTCTGGACATTCTGAATGACATGATCACCTCCAGAGAGTCCAGCACTGGGCACAGATGCAATAGCAGAAAGGAGCAGAAATTCAGCTTGTCCTGGGAGTGAAGCCTGCTCCCCTCCTTCAGGAAACTGTGCTTGTCAGAATTAGTGGTTTCTGCTAAAATCACAGTGTGAAACCACAGTTCCTTGAAGGATTCCAATTGCAGGACAATGAGTTCAGGGAGCTCCCAGCAGCCAGCACAGCAAAAACCTAGAGAGAGCGACATTTACCAAACAGCGTGGGAAGGCAGATGGGGAGCTCTCAAAGTCACCCTTCTCTGATCAGCCTCCTTCTGGTGAGTCAGCCTGAGTTTCCACAAAGACCACAGCGTTTGGAAACTGTTTCACTAGACTTGTCTCCTAGGGAGAGTCAAAGCGTAGCAGATACTCAATATCATCATAATCATTATAACACACACGATAAGGTAACAACAATACTCATTCCAATCATTAATACAAGCATAATGAGAGCTAGTATTTTTGTGATGCTTACCATGTGCCCAACGCTGTGTTAAGTATTTCACATGCATTGTCTCACTGAATTCTTAAACAAGACTTGGAGGTGGATGCTATTATTCATTTCATATAAAAGGTGATGAAATTGTGGTGCAGAGGAGAGAATGTCTTTCAAATGTTGTTGCAGTAGGGTTGATGACCCAAGTGGCCATGATTTTGTACCCTTTCTAGTTTCTCTACTCTGAGATGTAACTTTGCAGCTTTTGGCTGGTCTTGTGACTTGCTTTTGGTCAATAGAATGTGGCTTTGCTGACAGTGTCCCAGTTATGAACCTAGGTCTAAAGAGACCTCCTACCCTTCTTTTTTTTCCTCTAGGAATTCTTCTGGGCTTTCTGGTGAATAAGCCTGGGCTAGCCTGTTGGAAGATAAGAGACAATCTGGAGTTGAGAGGCTGTCCCAGCAGAGACCATCCTAGACCAGCCAGCCTCTTGCAGACACGTGAGAGAGTCCAGATGAGCTCAGATGAGCCTGGCCCAGATTGGCAGAACCACCAAGCTGATCTGCTGACCAGTGAGCAATAATGAATGGCTGCTTTTGGGGGGGGTTGTTTTTGTTTTTTGAGTTGGAGTCTCAGTCTGTCACCCAGGCTGGAGTGCAGTGGCATGCTCATGACCACCCCAGCGTCGACCTCCTGGGCTCCAGCGATCCTTCTGCCTCAGCCTTCCAGGTAGCCGGAACTTATAGGCTCGCACTACCATGCCCGGCTAATTTTTTGATTTATTATAGAGATGAGGTCTCGCCAAGTTGCCCAGGCTGTCCTTGAACCCGTGGGCTCAGGCAGTTCCCTCATCTCAGCCTCCCAAGGTACTGGGATTACAGGTTTGAGCCACCGCTCCCTGCCGGCTGTTGTTTTAAGCTCTCAAGTTTTGGGGTGCTTGTTAACAATGATAAATAACTGAAACAATGACCCAGGTAACGCTAGCATTCTAAACTAGGTTTCCTTACTCCAAAGCACTTTGCCTTTAACCTCTATTCACAAAGGACACTCTACCATGAGCCGCATCTTGTTTACCAATACCATCTGATCCAATTCTGCCTTTCTTTTTGCAATAAGTTCCAACAGCAGACATCGCTGATTGCCCATGATATTCATTTGCTGGCAGAACCCCATGACATGTGGTGAGAGATCCCTATCCCAACTCCAGAGGCAAATCTTGATTTAAAAAGCCAGCAATGATGGCTTCAGTCCCTTTACTGGCTATTAATCAGGAGTGAACATGTGATTTATTTCTGACCATGAGATAGATAGGTGGGCCAACTGGGGGCACCTGGGAGATATTTTCTAAGGACAGAAACACAGAAAATACAGTGTTTACCCCTGGTTTTGTATGTGACCCACCATCTTGCAACAGGAAGGAGGCCTGATGGAGGCTAAAGCGAACACTGAGGGTGTCACAGCACAGACATGGGAGAAACGTGGGTCTCTGATAAGATTGCTGGAACACAGAATGGTGCCTGGGATCCAGACTCTCCTTCGTTTGTATTTCTCCTTTAAGTCATTTGAATCCTTTTTTGGTTTTTTACTTGCAGACAAAAGTATCTTAAGGGATAGGGTTCCAATCATCAGTTCAAAGGAACCAGGACTCCTGCCTGTCCTTTATTTCTACAAAAACCAAAATAGACACAGAAGCTGATTCCCAGGAGGCAGGTCCCAACTTCTTGGAGCCCCAGATTTATAACCCATCTTGGTGCCTTTTGGCTGATTTCTTCAGCAGCAAGTAGCTGCCTTGTGACTTGGAGCAGGATGACTGCAGGATGGGGGTAAAGGGAGAAGACTTTGGTGACCATGACTGAAGTGTGGTCAGAGATCCAAGGAAGCTACATGTGTTCCATCAGTGTGTGCTCCCGAAGGCAGTCTCCCTTTGGTCGGTCACAGCTTTTCTTACTACTACTCTACTCCCGGGAAGCATGTTGTGTGTGTCTTTATCCAGGGATGACACTGAAAATATTTAACAACTAATATGGTACAAATGTAGACCAATCAAAAGAAAAGGCTGTAGTGTTGGGGCAGGAACTTGGACACCCCAGATTTTGGCTTGTGGGGAAGTTAGGGGCAAAGTTGAAGGGGAGGAAACCCTTGAATAGAGGTCAGGAAAGAGAAGGTGGAAGATGGATATGGGTGCGGGAGGTGGCAGATGGACGGGAGGGTTTGCCAACCAGTTTGGGCTTCTTTTCTTTTCTTTTTTGAGTTGGAGTCTCACTCTGTTGCCCAGGCTGGAGTGCAGTGGCACAATCACAGCTTACCGCTGCCTCAACCTCCTGGGCTTAGGTGACCCTTCTGCGTCAGCCTCCTGGGTAGCTGGACTAGAGGCATCCACCATCATGCCTGGCTAATTTTTTTTTTGGTAGAGACAAAGTCTCACTATGTTGCCTGGGCTGATCTTGAACTCCTGGGTTCAAGCAATCCTCCCACCGGGCCTCCCAAAGTGCTGGGATAATAGGCATGAGCCACCATGCCAGCTTTATTTTCCAAATTTTGACAACTTGTTTGGCTACACTGGAGCATACCAGACAGGATTCTATTATGACATACACCATACTCTGAATGTATGTGTCTATTCTGCCAACCAGTAAACCCCAGAGGCCGGGGGCACAGTGACATTGATCATTAGCATATTCCCAGCACCCAGCACTATCCACAGCACACAGACCATCTCAGCACAGTTGGATGAATTGAACAGAATCACCGCTACAGATGCTGAGACTCATTCTTGTCATCTAGTCCAGATTCTGAATGAAGAGGAATCTGACTGGTCACAGTCATTTTCCTTTGAAACAATTATTTCTTTGGAGCACAGTTATGGAGAGTTAAGGCGACCTCTGACGTTCTGACCTCTTTCACCCTGAGATATCACCAGATGAAATTGTCCCATTGAGGAGAGCAGATGGTGGAGGGAGCTAGGGGGCAGTGGGGGAGCAAGCCCCTGCAGACCTCTGTCATCACTGAGTGATTCAACCATTCTCATTTGACTGATAAAAGAGCACAAAACCCTGTCCCACACAAATCTTGCCCTGAGGAACTCCTCAAATGAGCCTCAGTCCCAGGACGGGAATCTGTGGAGTTCTTGAAGGCACCACTGTGTCCTATTCATCTTTCTTTTTCCCAACACCAAGCAATGTGTGACCCATGGCAGAGGCTCCAGGACCATCTGCTGAGAACTCAAGTGAGAGAATGAATGAATGAATGAATAAGGCATCCTCCTTTGCAAGTAGTTTTGGCATAGAGAACACAAAGTGAACTTTGGAGTCATATTAACTTGGGTTCAAATCCAGGTTTTGTCACTTATTTTTTCACTTATTGGTTATTGACTTTGGGTGCATTTCTCCACTTCTCAGCTTCTCATATAAACACAATAAAACCAACATCAAGGTCTCCCAACTCATGTAAAGTGCTTAGTATAACACTTCTAGATGCTCAATAAATTGTAACTTCTTTTTTCTGTTTTAATTTTCTTTTTCATCTTTTTGGTTTTGATGCTATTATTATTATTGAACTCCCTTGAATTTCTTCACCTAAATATTCCGCTGGTAAGTCATCATATAACTAGTATCTCTGAACTCGGTCTTTGTTGTCTCTTTATAGCCATTTAACGTGCATGCACTAAGGAAAAGAGACCCATTTGAAGCATGCCTGAAAAAATGTAGTGTCTAAATATAACGGGCACCTTCCTTAACTTATCTTCTCCCTCATAATATTTATTGAGCACTCGGGATGTGCCAGGCCCATTGCCAAACCCCTTGTTATCCTTATCTTACTCCTAATCTCTACAACAGCCAGGAAGGTTGACACCAAGGTAATCTTTTACAAAGAGGAAACTGAGGCTTGCAGATGTTAAATGATTAAATCAAGAGAATACAAGTCGCAGAGCCAGTAACATGAACATGATGGTTGTCTTCCCACCTTCCACCTCTCTCCCTGTCAGGTGTAGCATACTTTCGGCTTTGGTGGGATCAGCTCCATATTCAGTTCCACTGAGTCACTGTAATTGGTTTAAAATAACTGTAGTAATCCTATCCCTATTGGACAACGGTTCCATTGCACGGTTCAGATAAATCAGAGTTTAGCCAATCAGGGCAGGGCATTTCCCAGCCAATCACACTGGAGTGACTGACTCTCCTTCGCTGATCGGGGGAGAGCAGTAGTCCCTCTCTTCCAGCTAATGAGGAATCTGTTAACCCCAGTTGCCGGCGGCAGCCAGCCTATACCTGGAGGAGAATCAGGGAATCAATCAGTCTGAGGATGAAGCTGAAACAGCAGAATGGAGAGAAGAGCCACTGATATCATTGCATCCTTGGAACAGCCAGCCCAGAAGTTTGCTCTGCCTCTGCTCCAATATAAGCCACTAAAATTTGCTTTTAAGCCAGTTTCACTTGGTTTTTCTATTACTTGCAATTGAAAGCATTCCAGATGAAACAGTGAGATTCAAACCCAGGTTTGTCAGACCCCAGTGGAAGCCTTCTGTCATACTGCTTTTTTCTTCCCTAGCTGATGGTCTTGAAACTCACAGTTTTATCAGCAGCCTGTAACACCGCTGTGGCCCCTAATGTTTACAGCATTTCTGGGGCAGTTTGTTCTTTGGATGGAAGGCAGAGGTTTCAGGAGGTAACTGGTGGGCACTTGCGGCACTCTTTCAAATTAGTGACTGGAAACCATTGGAACAAACAGACAGTTATTTTAGTTATAAAGTAATGAAAACCTCTTCTTGGGATGACTCCACCCATGGAAGACTTTAGAACAGGGCAGATGTCGGTAGGGACCAGAGAAGTAAATAGACAACTGCCACAGCTTCTTATCAGGTCTTAACATATTGGACGTGTAAAAATGCTGAACTCCTTCAACCGCAATCTAATTTGTACAAGTGCTTAGAAAGAACACTGGATTTATCAGAGCTTGAAGTGCAAAATATTAAAAAATAAATCACTGCTAGTAAAACCTTACAGCTATCAGGAGATCCATTTTAAAAGACAGTTAGCAAAGTCAATTTGAAGCACATTCATCAAGCTTTGAAATCATGGAGAAGGCTCCGTTCACATGGGCATCCTTCCAGCCAGCCCTAGACAACCCTACAGTTGAAGGCAGAGAACAGCTGAATCCTGATAATTAGGAATCAGATCACTGGGAATTTTAATACAAATGTTTAAAGAGATAAGAGAAGATGCCAGCCCAAGTAGCTGCAATTAAGGGGATGATTTTTAACCATCCCTTTTCCTGGACTCTGCCTTCCTGGGTGTGCTGTGGCCAGGCTGCTCTTGGTCTCCTACCTGCAGATGGAGTTATGCCCAAGTTTCTCAGGCCAACTTTCAGTCAGTTTTCCAGACCTGGATTTCAGGTGACTGTGACAGTTGAAAACCTTCTGTATTGGGTTTCAGGTCTCTTTGACTGCCTGTAGTTGAGAGATCCATGCTGACCTCACTAGGAAGCACCCAACCTTCCTGCTTAGTCAGTTTGATCCTCACACAGGATTGGGCATCTTAATTCTTACGGGTCAATTTCTCCATCCAGGTCTTCAGCCTCAAAGAAGCCTGAACTCCTGGGATCCCAGGTTGACCTAACCCACTGATATGTAATGTCATATCCAGGACCAATCTCTTCAGCCCTATCTGTTTCTCGTGGGCCTCCTGGGCAAGTGGGTGCTAGGCCAAGACTTGGCCCCTCTCTCCTCCCACCTGCCCCACACTATATGAGAAGGAACGAGCCAGGCTCGGTGGCTCAGCCTGTAATCCCACGCCTTGGGAGGCTGAAGTGAGTGGATTGCCTGAGCCCGCGGGTTCGAGACCTGCCTGGGCAACTTGGCGAGACCTCATCTCTACAATAAATAAAAAAATTAGCTGTGCGTGGTAGCGCGCTCCTATAGTTCCAGCTACTTGGAAGGCTGAGGCGGAAGGATCGCCAGAGCCCAGCAGGTCGAGGCTGCGGTGGCCGGAAGCGGCCACTGCACTCCAGTCTGGGCGACAGAGTGAGACTCCAACTCAAAAAAAAAAAGAAAAGGAACGAACCTGACTCATTTGTATGTTATCCATTCCTTTTTAAAACAATGAGGCAGTATGACATGATGGTTTAGAGAGCAGTGCTTCTCAAACTATCTGTGGCAAATGACTAGCATTTAAAATTTTCAATCTATCATATAATGAAACGTGGACTTGAAACCTACATTTACTTTGCACTACATATGCCTCACAAGGCAAATTCGACAGCTCAGAATGCATCTACACCCTATTTAATGAGATATGCCCATTGATTGCGTACTTGGATGCCATGATAATGTCAAATTATAATCATATATTCCAAATGTTTACTTTCAGTTGTGAACTGACTTTGTCAGAAACCAGGAACAAATAGTTCACATCTGCAGACGGCACCCTGAGTAACATCTATTTAAATTAATGGTTCTCAAAGTGTGGTCCCTGGACCAGCAGCATCACCTGGAGACTTATTAGAAATGCAAATATTCTCAGGCTCCAGCCAAGACCTCAGGAATCAGAGACTCGGGAGATAGTCCCAGCAATCAGGACTCAGACTAGTCCCCCAGGTGCTTGCGAGGATGCACACCACCGTATTGGAGAACTACTGCTCATGTAGCTGGGCAAGGAAGAGACCTGACAACAGTAGGAATGTTAGGAAGTGTCTTCTGTTAGAACCTTAAGTACCAATCAAAGGAAATGATCATGTCTGTCTTAGTGACCTACTGAACTCAAGTATTTTAGCTTTGAATTGTATTTTCCTTGAAGTCAATGAGTAGTGCATTCCACAGAAATGTACGTATGTATTTATCTTAACCAAGCTCACAATTGGAGGCTCAAAGTTAATTTTTAACAGATTTAAGAGTGACTGATTACTTTATAGCTTCTTCTTACCCCATATCTATATTTTGCACTATTTTTTCAGCAACTGTTCGATAGCACACACACAGAGATGCTCAGATAAAAGGAATACCAAGGCAGGGAACGTGAGGCTTCCTGGAGGCCAAGATACGAACACCCCTGTCTCTGTGTCCCCAATGAGTGACTGATCATAGATTCTCTGTACATCTTAATGAAATAAATGAATGGATAAATAAGCAAATGGAAGCATGACATTTGATAAGCTAGGACACTTTGGGTACAACGTTCTGATTAATTGAACTTTCTGGTTCATTGACATGCCATTGACAGGACTTTTTTTGCTCTGGTTCTCATTTTTAAAACACTTTCCTGAAAAAGTATATTTTGTTTTTCATCTAGTTTGAATGAATTAATTGAATCTATTAATTGCAAACCAAAGGTCACTTGATTAAAAGACAGCCCTTGTTCAAGTATGAGACACCCAAGCCACATCTGTCCTAAAGGAGATATTGTCCGAGTTCCCCATGTCACATATGTAGTAAAACTGACAGCTTCATCTCTCAGAATTTTGTTATTGAGAATGAATTTCATTGGAAGTCATATGTGGAGAAAAGTAAATAAAAGGATTATATCCCATGAAGTATAGTAAGTATATGCTATTATTTTGGAACAAATGCAATTATATTTACTGTTAGTAGCCCACCTGCATTTGACATTACCATTAGTGTAACTGGTAAAATAGTTCTGTAATAAGTTCAGAGTTATTCTGGCAGGATTTGTCAAAGAAAAGTTAGCAAGAAAAGGCATATATATATATATATATATTTTTTTTTTTTTAATGAGAGAAGAGTGAAAAACATTTACCAACTGGTTTGCATACACAGGACCAAGCAGCTGGAATGATGGATTCATGGAAATTAGCTGATTCTTTGTCTTAAAATTCATTGATATATTGCTAAGACAACCCACTGGCTTGAACTGCTCCATCTTAAATTGACTAGTCGATTGAGGTGCCTTAAGAATCTGCCTATAATATAACCAGTTTGTCTTGAATACAATGTCCCACGACCTTGAGGAATATTTTCAGATCCATGCCATCCTACTTAATGGGGAACAAAAGTACTATGACAATAGAAATGTGAAGAGATTAGGGGGTACCAAAAATAAGTTCCAATATCTGTTTCAGAATCCCCTTGATGATTTGGACCAGTTTGTGCTTATACAGAGTTTGTCATTCCTGGGTACTTAGGAAACTGGATCCTATAAGAAAGAGAGAGAAAGAGGAGAGAGAGAGTGAAAGAAGAGAGAGACAGAGACAGACACAGATAGAAACAGAGAGAAGAGAGTGGGAGAGGAGAAATTGATGATTTGATTAAAACAAAATTTTAAAATATGAACTCATGGTGACCTGAGTTCAAATCCTGGCTCTCCCTCCCTCTCTCTGTAGAACAGAAATAACAACCAATCTACCTCATAAGCAATTTTTAAAGGATTCAATAAGACAGTGCACATAAAGTAGTTATTGACATGCCTGGTATTTAATTAATAATAGCTATTATTATTAGTTACTCTTTATCAAGCATAGAGCTTTTCTTGATTTGCCTGACAAAGTCTTCCTGATGTTAGATGTTTGAATTAACATCCAAAGTTAGAAAGTTGATATGTAATGGAAAACTCTTCACTCCAGTGCTGAGTTTACATCACAATTTATGAGCTGATTGTGAAGGAAATGATGACTTTCCCACCCAAAATATATCATCTCTGGAAATAGTCCAGTTGATAACCATGAAGCCAAGAAAGCAATAGTAAAAAAAAAAAAAAAAAGAAAAGAAAAGAAAGAAAGAAAGAAAAAAGCATCAGGCTTTGCAAAGAGGGAAAAGCCAAAGAAGATTCCAAACCCATGTACCAAGTTTTCCCTTATTTGGAAGAAGCTTGTGCGAAATTCCAGAACTCTGTACAGGTCACTCGCAGTCTGTCCATTAGCTTTCCATTTTCTATGTTCTTGTCTGCCCATGTCAACTCTTCTCAATATTTAAGAACTTTTCTGGAAATTCAGTTTTAAAAAAACAGCAAAGAAGCTTTGAATTGGTAAAAGCTTCACATTTCAGAGGTGATACTAATCTAAAGAAACACACTATTATCTTTGTAATTTCCAATTGTTCCTGGAAGCATTTTGCTGCAGAGACCACTGCCAGCTATTAAGTAGAGCAGACTTGTTTTGGTTGCCAGAATTAGCTGAAATTAAGATCCTTTGACATCTTCTTACAGAAAAAAGTCAGTTTCAGTACTAACAATTCAGAATTTAATAGATTGTGACAGGTTATAAAATTCTATGCATTTGAAAGAAAAGCTTTGCTGGTAGAATAATGTGTTTCTAATTTACACATAATAGGCCCATGAAGTTATGACCAGAAGGACATTAAAGTAATGAGGAAATTCCAGTTATAGACACCTTCTGTAGAGATCTCAAAGATTATGATTAGGGCAGTCATTTTCCCAAGTACCTTAATGTAGCTAAAGACAAAACAAAGTTGCCCAGGACAAAGAAAGAAGACAGGAAGAACAATGGGTTTAGAGGGCAAGGAATGCCTTTTTGAGATAGCTGCCCAACCCGAGGGGGAAGATTTTACTAAATGTGATAAATGCTGTTTTTACTGAATACTTACCCAAGGCCAAACCTGGGTGCTTTTCCATGAACGAGGAAGAATTGCCAACACTATAAGTAATAAGAAAAGCAATATCATTTTGGTGGCTAAAACCCTTCCCCGATTAAAAAAAAAAAAAAGGAAGGAACATTCTACTTGGCTGTGATTCTTTGTCCCCAGGATCATCCAGCCCGGTCCTCTTATCCGTTCTTTTCAGGCTTAATACAATGCAAAGTGGACCCATTGAAGGCTTTCAGTATTTAAAAAAGTCTCAATGCCACTGTATTATTTGAAATTTACACTGGATGGCAAAGAAAATGTGGAGTGTGTCATTCGATATGACTTTGGGTAGCTGTTGCCATCCCATAACTTGATCTAGAGATAGGGAGAGTGGTTCATGCCGAACCCAGAAAACATGCTCGTAATGAAAGGCATATGATTCGCTTTATTGCCAATTAGCATTTTCCTGTCCTTTTTTGAGATCAGTTCTCAAGTGTAAGTTGATATAAGCTAGAAATCTGCTTTTGGACTTGGAAATGATTGGAATCCTGTTCTAATATTTCTTCTGTTATTGTTTATATGTTGAGTGCTGCATTTAACTTATTATAGGTAGGCAATAAACATTGGCCACCCAGGTGTTAGGAAATCTGACAATTTTTTTTAAAGTTTCTCCAGTAAGACCCTCATGTTTCCCCTTCTTTCTCCCTTTCTCCTCTTGAGAAAATATTTTTTGAGTACCCGCTACGTGCCAGTTATTTTTCTAGGCACTGGAGAATGAGGTCCCTGGGTTCACACATGTCATGGTTAAGCTCTGATGCTCTTTGGCCTGTTGGGGTCTCTTCTATCAAAAAGACCTTTCTTAGCCTTGACCTTCCCTGAGTGTATATATGTGTGTGTATGTATGTATGTATGTATGTATGCATATGTATGTATATGTTAGATTGCAAAGGAAGTTGGTGGAAGGCACCTCCCACCTAGAATCCCACCACTAGGTCAGTCTGAGAAGATAATGGGCTTACATTTTAGTGATCACCATATAATTACAGAAGAGTAGAAAGGGTTCAAATAAAACAAAGAAATGCAGTGATAGCAGCCTGGTTCCCCCAAAGCCCATCTCTTTCTGACTCGTTCAAGAAGCATGAGGTTTAGTTACTAGATACTATTTCCTTAACCATCTTCCCCAGTGAAAGTGGTTTTCATGACACTAAACAGACAGGTCAATTCAGTCAGAGAAAACAGTCAGCTGACACATTGGCATGCAACAGAAAGATAATTTTTTAAAATTATTTGTTATCTTGGAGTGTTCTGTAATTCTCTTATCTACAACTCAAATTTCTTTCAAGAATGAGTATGAGGCAAGGTGTAGTGGATCACACCTATAATCCTAGCCCTTTAAGAGGCTAAGGCAGGAGAATCACTTGAGGCCAGGAGTTCAAGATCAGCCTGGGTCACATAGCAAGACCTTGTCTCTACAAAAAAGTTTTCTAAAAAACCAAAAAATTAGCCTAGCGTGGTGGAGCACACCTGTAGTATTAGATATTCGGGAAGCTGAGAATCACTTCAGTCTAGGAGTTTGAGGCTGTGGTCAGCCATGTTTGTGCCACTGCACAATTTAGTCTGGGCAACAGAATAAGGCCCCAACTCAAAAAAAAAAAAGAATGACAGAATTCTTTCTTTCTCATCCCTCTGTGGTCATTGTGCTTTAATCATTAATAAACTGTTTCAGAAATAACATCAAGGGCAGTGATGGCCTCATTCGTTTAGAATGCACAATGATTTTTCATCACACTCAGAGGAAGTTTGTATCCCAATAGCATGAGGATACCCTTCTTCAAAGAGGACAACATCCTGATGACTCGAAACCTTCAGCTCCATTCAGACCGAAGTCATACTCTTCTGAAAAAATTTTGGACATAAACGAGAATCCACTTGGCTCATGAGAGGTTGAAGCTCCTTAATGATCTTTAACATGAAGAATTAGCACTAGCTTGTGGTTGAAACAGAGATGTGCTGTTGTCACTGCTTGGACTTCTAGAAAACAAAATTCCCAGATAGACTGAAATTTGGTCTGCAGCCTGGTCTGTGATTTCTTTCAGAGTAGGCTCATGTACCAGGCAGTCTTACTTATTTCCTTGCAGAACCTCTCCTATGGAATTTCAGAACTGGAAAGAATTTTAAAGGTCAATTAGTTTTATCTTTACCCCTCCCAAATCCAACACTTGTGTCTCTTAAGAGACCAAAGATAGTGACAAATCAGTCACTAGTTTGTGAGACATTAAAAATGCCTGGCACAGATGAATGCAATAAGATTTATACAGAGACTCCGTGGAGGAACAGAAAGAGGCACCTGGGATCCCAAGTGCAAGTAGCCAACCCACGGGGTGGGAAGTGTATGCCAAGCTGACTATCTTCATGACTTCACCATGGCAACTAGAAGAAAAATGCACCTTCTTTTCAGCTGACGTTGACGTTCCTAGCCAAGCACATAGATGTTACTTGCTACGACTTTTCTGTAACACTTATTTCTTAAAAGCACTTATACAATTTATGCAGTTTCTGAAATGTATACTTTAAAGACATTATTTTGAAAATAACAGTATTTCCTTTTGCATACACACTGTGAGCTGGATAATTAATTTGTTTAATATTGAACACATGCCTACTGTCTACAAGATACTTAGAAGTAAATGAAATAAAATGCCTCAAGTGGCTTCCCTCTAATATGGAATATAAGAACAAAGATACTACATTAAACTTTTTAAAGATATTTTTGCCAACTGTTTCCAAAAGTTATAAAAATGTACATACTCTTTCTACTTCTTGTAATTTATCCTAAAATATGGATTATAATTTTTAAAACAGGAAATAATACAAATGCTCAATAGTAACCATTTAGGTAATTAACACCAGCTTGCTCTAACAAATAACACTCTATCTCAGTGGCCTAACACAGTAACAGTTGATTGTTTGTTCATCATAGTTTAAGGTGGATTGCTTAGTGACCTTCCATCTAGTGATTAGAGATCCTGGCTGGTTCTTCTTGTAGTTCAACTATCTTTTAGAACTTCAAATTCTTCCTCTGGGTCCTCTACATTCTTCCAACTCATGAACAAAGAGAGAGAGAGTGAATGAGAATGCCTGGATTTGTTATGGGATGGGTATGCCTTACATCATTCTGACTACATTCTAAAGACCAGAACTTGGCTAAGTGGCCACAAATAAGTACAAAAGATGCTGGGAAGTATAATCTTTTATTATGCCCAAGGAAACATGATTAGTGATTATCTAACTGGTTTCTAGCATGTCCACAGATTGGTTAAACACTTGGACTATGATCCTGACTTTGTCAAAAAATACATATTTACAAATAAAAAATCCTAGAAGATACACAATCATGTTTCTTCCTGGGATACAAAGGCTCTTCCTTTTCTATCTTGTACTTTTTTATATTTTATATTTCCCAAATTTTGTACCATGAATATGCATTAAATGTTATAATCAAAACAGTTGTTAAAAATAATTTTATGGCCAGGCACTGTGGCTCATGCCTGTAATCTCAGCACTTTGGGAGGTCAAGACAAGAAGACAGCTTGAACTCAGGAGTTTGAGACCAGTCTAGGCAACATGGTGAGACCTTGTCTCTATAAAAAAGCAAAAAATTAGCTGGGCGTGGTGGAGCACACCTGTAGTTCCAGCTACTGAGGAGGCTGACATGGAAGGATCGCCTGAGCCCAGGAGGTTGAGGCTGAGGTGAGTTGTGATCGTGCCACTGCACTCCAGCCTGGGTGACAGAGTGAGACCCTGACTCAAAAATGAAACCCCAAAAAACTTTGTTATGGGTGATTGGGAGATGTTGGTCAAAGGATACGGAGTTTCACATAGACAGGATGACTAAGTTCTAGAGCTCTATTGTACAGCATGATGACTATGAATAATAAGGCCCTGAATACTCAAAAATTGCTAAGAGATCTTAAATATTCTTACCACAAAAAAATAAAGATATGAGGTGATGGATATGTTAATTAGCCTGATTTAACAATTTCACAATGTATAACTTGCATTGCAACATTATATTGTATGCCATAAATATACACAGTTTCTATTTTTCAATATACCTTCACAAAGCTGCGGGGGGGAAAAAATAATTTTACCTTAGAATAGCCCTTTCTAGTAGAAATATAATGCAAATCACACATACGACTTTAAAATAAAAAATAAAAGAGCTGTTAAAATATTAATTGTAATAACATTTTATTTAAATTGATATATGCCAAATATCATTTCAGCACATAATCAATACAGATTAAAATATTAAAATTAAAAACAAAATTATAAATGAAATATTTATACTTCTTTTTTATGTATACATAATCTTTGGAATCTCAATGCATTTTACACTTAAGATCTCAATTTGGACCAGCTCCATTTCATGTGCTCAATAGTTACATGTGGCCACTGGCTACTAGATGGCAAAGCCTCAGAGCATAAGCAGCAGCCCAGGCTAGACTGGCCGGCAGACAGAGGTAACTCAGAAGAGGAAATGTCTCAGATGTGTGGGACTGGGAAAAACTTCATGAAGGAGGTGGCTTTGAGGAGGGCCTTGAAAGATGTTATTAATATAGTAGCCCTCCTGCTCTGCAGTCTCCCCCTCTGTCGTTTCAGTTACTTCTGGTCAACCTTGGCCCAGAAATATTAAATGGAAAATTCCAGAATAAAAAATTCATAAGTTTTAAATTGTGTGCCATTCTGATAGTGAGATGAAGTCTCTTGCCACCCTTCCCCATCCCTTCTTCATCACAAGAAGAAAAAGGGTGAGAACAGTACAGTGAGATATTTTGAGAGCGAGCGTGCAAGCGAGCAGAGACTATATTCATCCAAGTTTTATTATAGTATATTGTTATAATTGTTCTATTTTATTATTAGTTATTGTCAATACTCTGTTACTGTGCCTAACTTGTAAATTAAATTTATCATAGGTATGTATGTCTATCTACAGTTTCCGGCATCTGCTTGGGGATCTTGAACCATATCTCTTTCAGATAAACAGGGTCTACTGTAACACTATTGATGATCATAATACATGCATAGATAATGCCCACCATTTGTTACAAGCTGGCCACATCTCTGTCGCTATGCTAATTGCTAGGGGTCAGTAGTGAGGAGCAGACGGTGTTTGAGTGGGCCAACACCACCAGCAGCAAAAGCCAAGACTGGAGAAAGGACTGTACACTTGGAAGTATTAGGGGTGGAAGGGAGGGCAGGGAATCCAAGCAACCAGGTGTTTGAAGAAAATGGAATACAAGGCAGGAAGGCAAGTTGGAGTCAAGTTTAGAAGTGCATTAAGTGTGGAGGGAAGAATTTTACACCTAGTTCAGTGAGAAGATGTGGAAGTAAGAGCAAAACATTCTGGAAGCACTTTGTGGCAGGTACTGTTCCAGTGCTTACCACTCACTGACCCACCAAGACAGATGTCCATGTGGTTCTGCGCTGCCTGAGAAATGCGTGTAGGGCGATGTTGTGCGAACGTCACAGAATGTGCTCGCAGCGACCTAGATGGTAGAGCATCCTACACACCTGGGCTCTGTGGTAGAGCCTGTTGCTTCTAGACTACAAACCTGTGCAGCATGTTTCTATGCTGAATCCGGCAGGCAGCTACAGCACAATGATATCAGTGTATCCAAACATTTCAAACATAGAAAAGGTAGAGTAAAAATACAGTATGAAAGATTCTAAAACATGGTGTGTCTGTGTAGGGCACTTACCATGAACGGAGCTTGCAGGACTAGAAGTCACTCTGGGTGAGTCAGTGAGGGATGGTGGCAAGTGAATGTGAAGGCCCAGGACATTACTACACACTACTGTAGACTTTATAGCCACTGTGCACTTAGGATCGTCTTTGTCTAATAATAAATCACCCTTAATTTATAGAAAAAGGTCGTCTTCATCTAATAATAAATTACCCTTAGCTTACTGTCACTGTTTAACTTTACTTTTCAATTTTTTAAACTTTTTGACTTTTTCGCAATTACTCGTAGCTTAAAACACATGCACACTGTAGTGCTGTACACAATTTTTTTCTCTATATTCCTGTTCTATAAGAGTTTTTTTCTATTTTTATTTTTTACTTTATAAATTTTTCTGTTAGAAGCTAAAACACAAACGCAAAAATTAGCCTAGGCCCACACAAGGTCAAGGTCACCGGTATCATTGTCCTCTTCATCTTATCCCACCGGAAGGTTGTTAGGGCAATAATCTGCATAGCAATGTCATCTATGATAATGATGCCTTCTTCTGGAAGACCTCCTGAAGGACCTGCCTGAGGCTGTTTTACACTGAACTTTTAAAAAAATAAGTAGAAGAGGTACACTCTAAAATGATAATAAAAAGTATAGCATAGTAAAAACATAAAGCAGTAACTTGGCCATTTATTATCATGATCAAGTATTCTGTTCTGTACATAAATGCATGTGCTGGACTCTTACGCGATGGACAGTGCAGTAGGTTTGCTTACACCAGCATTGGCACAAGCCTGTGAGCAATGCTTTGTGCTAGGGTGTTATAACAGCCATAGTGTCAGGACTTTCTCAGCTCCATTATAATCTTATGGGACCACCGCTGCACATGCGGTCAGTCATTTGACCAAGCATTTTTATGTGGTGCAAGAGTGTATTATTCCCATTTTACAGACAAGGAAGCTGAGGCATAGCGAGTTTAGGAAATTTCCCAAGGTGACAGACTGTGTGACGGAGCCTGGATTTCAACTCAAGTATTTCTGGCTCTAATATCCACTCTTTTTTTTTTTTTTTGAGTTGGAGTCTCACTCTGTCGCCCAGACTGGAGTGCAGTGGCCGCTCCCAGCCACCGCAGCCTCGACCTGCTGGGCTCCGGCGATCCTTCCGCCTCAGCCTTCCAAGTAGCTGGAACTGCAGGCGCGCACTACCACGCC
>CAUYQG010168542.1:0-20345 GCA_963574415.1 Tarsius wallacei | reverse complement strand
GTGCAGTGGCCGCTCCGGGCCACCGCAGCCTCGACCTGCTGGGCTCCGGCGATCCTTCCGCCTCAGCCTTCCAAGCAGCTGGAACTACAGGCGTGTGCTACTACACCCGGCTAATTTTTTTTTATTTATTGTAGAGATGAGGTCCCGCCAAGTTGCCCAAGTGGGTCTCGAACCCGGGGGCTCAGGCAATTCACTCACCTCGGCCTCCCAAGACGTGGGATTACAGGCTGAGCCACCGAGCCCGGCTTCAATAACAATATTTAATGAGATGTCAGTATATGTTGTCATCAGGAAAAAACTGGGTAATGATTGCGAACATCTAATTATAATGATATAGGTGAAAATGTCAGTGTCTTTCAATATGTCTAGCAAATATTGCTCTATTTACAATAGAGACTACTACCTTTACTCTTATTAGATATGTTCACACATAATAGTCTAGAAAAATTTAAATATTTTTAACCAGAAAACCTCCGTTCCTTGGACAAAACAACAGCTTGATGCACTAGTACAGATTCACGCTGTCAAATAATGCAAAATGGTGAATGTATTTGATAGTTAATGGTGAGGATTTTCTAGGAATTCACCACCACCACCACAACAACAATAAATTTAAAACCTGAAAGAGAAAACTTAAAAGAACTAAATGAAATGTGTCCTACTAAATGCAAATGTATAAACTAGAAGTTCACAAAATTCTACAAAATGTCAACCTATTACCAAGACAGGGCTGAGGATGGTGGAGAGGGATTGGTTCTCTGGTCAACTATGCTTTGGTAATGATGAATACTCCATATCAAGAACAATGAATGCTGTGTAAAGTAATGAACATATGAATTTGTTTAACTTTTTTTTATCCAAAATCTCCCTAATATATTTGATCTTAGAATCTTATTTTGTCTCTTGACTTAATACCTTTTTAAAAACAACAAAAATACAGTTTGCAATATATATATATATATATATATATAGAGAGAGAGAGAGAGAGAGAGAGAGAATAATGTAAATCTCAAATTATTTTGTATAGTTAGATTGCACAGGTAATATAAATGGATAAGCTGGTAGTCATACACACAGTGCTTATAAACTTTTTTTATTTTCTACAGTGATTTTTAAATTTTATATTATCTAGTGCTCCTACAAGAATGAACTCACCAAAAAAAGTAAACTGACATCCTAGGAGTCTTGGTTTGAAAGGCACTTGGAGAATTAGCCATTTTCACAGTAGACCTGGGTTTTTTTTTTGTTTTTTTGTTTGTTTGGTTTTTTTTTTTTAGTTGGAGTCTCACTTTTCTGCCCAGACTGGAGTGCAGTGGCATGCTCCCAGCCACCACAGCCTCAAAGTGCTGGGCTCCAGCGATCCTTCCGCTTCAGCCTTCCAGGTAGCTGGAACTATAGGCACATGCTACCACGCCCAGCTAATTTTTGGTTTATTGTACAAACGATGTCTCACCAAGTTGCCCAGGCTGGTCTTGAACCCGCAGGCTCAGGCAATCCACTCACCTCAGCCTCCCAGAGCGTGGGATTACAGGCGGAACCACCAAGCCCGGCTAAGAGTGTATTTTGTAAAATAAAATTATTTTCATGTCAGGGAAGGGTAGTGATGATGCTTGAGGAAAAAGAGAAGGTAAAATGCTCTGTAATCTGTTCTCTTTCCAACAAAACTAAAGGTGAACCCTCCTTACTCACTGTTTTGTAATGAAAAAAAGGAGCAGTTTAAAAAAAATAACATGATGGAAATTTTTGGTGCTCTGACTCACTTAAACTGCACCGTTTAAAACATGGGCAGTTGCCTCGTTTCACATCCGCTTAGACACTGGAAACAAGCCACGGCTTTTCAGAGAGAGCAACGTGAAGTGCGGAGTGAGCCATGATTTCTCTTCCCAGGGACAGCCACAGCCTGCAAGTGAAGTTCATTCCTTGTGGTGCAGGCGATATCATTTCTGAAACACCGTTACTGTTCTTTTTCACGTCTTTGTGGCTGATCTCCCTCTCTTCAGCCAAAGGCATCTGTTTAGCTGGGAGGCCGACTGGGATTGTCTTAGTGAGATGCTAAGTAAGTTAATATTTAGCTTTTATCACCCGGAATGGAATTTTTAGTCCTCAAGCTCTCGTACTCATGAACTTAAGCTCTCTGTCATCCCAGCACGTTGGGAGGCCGAGGCGAGAGGATTGCCTGAGTCCGGGGGTTTGAGACCAGTCTGGGCAACTTGGTGAGAACTCATCTCTACAATAAATCAAAAAATTAGCTGGACCCAGTGGTGGGTGTCTGTAGTTCCAGCTACTTGGAAGGCTGAGGTGGAAGGATAGCCCAGCACGTTGAGGCTGAGGTGGCCATGAGCGTGCCATTGCATTCCAGCCTGGTTGACAGAATGAGACTCGGGCTCAAAAAAAAAAAAAAAAAAAAAAAAAAGAAAGAAAGAAAAAGAAAAAGAAAAAAGAAAATCAGCTGTGTTGGGAGAGAATTTTCTAAGTTCATTTAGTTTCCATGAATATGTCTGTCAAGAACTACCCTTGAGAGATGCCAACCTAAAAATCCCGCAATAAACCGGGAGACTGAGAATATATCAGAAATGTTTGCCTCCTGGAGTGCCTAAGATGCCCACTTAGGTGGGTCATGGAACATTGTGGGAAGAAGGGCAGGCAGGTGCAATGAAGCGGTCAGGAGTTGATGTCTCTGCTTTCCCCCATCTGTACAGAAGCTGGTGACAGGTTCCTGAGAATCTTCTGGAAGGGAATCTGCAGGGTGCAGCTTCCAGCAAAGTGTGGGAGAACCCCACAGCCAGCAGCGTTGAGGTTAGCTGCACCAAGGTAGGAGCTCTGTCTCTGCAACGTGGCTGTGTGGGTAAGGGTGAGTTTGGAAGTTTCCTCAGGACCTGGCAAGGCCATGCAGGAGGGCTAAGATGATCCGCAGTTTAGTACTGCCGGTGATCAGGGTGAAGGGCAAATGTCTTGCAGACTCCTCGACTCGAGGTGACTGCCAGAAGTACAGCCTTGAAAGGTCAGGACAGACCCATCACTCTCAAGTTGGGTGTTCAAGGTTCTGAAACACAACGCAGACTCAATGGCCGCTGAGCCCCTGAATCTACGATGGCTCAGAGTATCTCGCATCTTCACACTCTGTCTTCTACCATTTTGGAGAAGAGAGGGGAGAGGGAAACAAAAAAAGAAAAGACTAATAACTTACCAGGAAACAACTGAATGGAGATTACTTAAACCTGAACAGGTGAGATGCTGTTGTCTGGCAACTTAAAGCTGACCTCCTATAGTTCCGGCTACTTGGAAGGCTGAGGTGGAAGGATTGCTGGAGCCCAGCAGGTCGACGCTGGAGTGGCGTCTCTAGCCTGGGTGACAGAGTGAGGTTCCAACACACACACACAAAAGTTGACCTCTCTATCTGTGTCCCCCTGCTCCATTGTGTGTAGGGTTCAGGTAGAAGATTAGATGAGTTGGTGAGAAAAAAAGAGGTGCTGTATCTTCATCAAATATGTAAGTGTGGTGTATCCTGTTTTTCAGACCTCTACATTTGTTTACTTTTTTTTTTAAAGTGACCCAGACATTTCTACTCTGAATTCCTAATTCAGGTCCCTTGTTTACTCCTGGTCGTCCAGGATAGTGGGTGTGTTTTGCAGGATCAAGCCTTCTCTGGATGACTGGAAGTAGAGAAATAGATATTAAGATTTGCAGGGATCCCTCACATTCTGGGGGCTGGGAGTACAATTTAATGTTGTAAACACATACTCCAACACTACAGTCAGTAGGAGGGGCTAAACATGAGGTTAGAAACTTTGGCGCGGTATGAAATCCATGGCAGTTTGAATATAAATCAAGGTCCATGGAGAACTGAGGACAGTGATGTGAATGAACCATGAAGAGCCCTTGGCTCTGAGTTTCAGGACAGAACTGACTTGCTCTAGGACATTGAACAGGCTGTTTTAGTCCTCTGAGGAAGTTTGCTATTTTACATAATGGTTCCAAAGTGAACGTCCTTGGGACGGGATTGAATAAATCCTTTTTAACACTGTGCTTCTCTGACTAGACTTTGGTTTTTGGAAACCACTTGAAACCATTTATTTTTCATATTTTTATTTAGGGGGCATCATGTCAGCTTAACCAATCCAGAGATCTAGAGAAGAGTAAACAAAAGAAAGAGGTTGTAATGCATGGGTTAAGGATGTGAACTCTGCTGTCCTGCCACCTGGATTTAGGGCCTTACTTAACTTCCTCAGAGGGTCTTCAGATGCAAATTGAAGACATTAGTAACACATGTCTCCTCTTCTTTCTCCTCTTTGCATCCTTTAAGATGTCAGTGAGGCAGGCTCCGTGGCTCAGCCTGTAATCCCGTGCCTTGGGAGGCTGAGGTGAGTGGAATGAGACCCGCCTGGGCAACTTGGCGAGACCTCATCTCTACAATAAATCAAAAAATGAGCCGGGCTTGGTAGCGCGCGCCTGTAGTTCCAGCTCCTTGGAAGGCTGAGGTGGAAGGATAGCCGGAGCCCAGCAGGTCGAGGCTGTGGTGGCCGTGAACGTGCCACTGCACTCCAGCCTGGGCAACAGAGTGACACTCTGACTCCAAATAAATAAATAAATAAATAAAGTCAGTAAAATCTTTCTTTCAGTAATTCAACCCATATTTATTGAACATCTACCATGTGGCAAACATTCATCTAGATGATCACTTTTTGGTTGGAAACCTAGGAGAAGAAATTGTTAATAGGAGAAATGCTGCCAGAGTCACGCCCCAGTTTTTGAAGACAGGAAGTAAACTGCAATGAGGAGAGACCTTCTTTTCCTCTTTGACTAGGCTTATCATCATCATCATCATCATCATTGTTATTGTTATTACTGCTACTACTATTTCAATCATTTATTCCTATATCCAAAGGTAAAACCTTGATCTATTTTTGTGGAGACTTTACAAGTGCTGAAATCCAAGCATTAATTCTATACCTGAGGCTGCGTCAGGGCGACCGTCCTCTACCTCATTGGGACTTACGTGTAGAAGAGTCATCAAGATAGACTGGAACTGGGATGTCTAAACGTCTTTGCACTCTAACTGTGTATGAATGTTTTCTTCTGCTGATAATACAAACACACCCATATATATAATTGATGATACTCTTACAGCAGAAATAACATTGAATTTTACACACTTTATTTAAAAAGTAAATTATTTACAAATTATTAGTGAAATACATTATTATTAATGAGTTACATGACTAAACAAACAAATAGAAAGTTATTGCTTTAGGAATTTTGGAAGTTTCAAGACTTTAAATTGGACTTTTGCCCATTGTGAAGCCTAGGGATTGTAGATGCAAATCACCGTTTTATTTACTAATTTTTGTAGCTAATTTTGTGTTAATGAGCAGAACCTCCAATTTCTGAGAGCTTCAGTTTAGTCATAGGATAAAATTCAAATGCTTCTATCCTCACAGAATTATTGTGAGAATCCTAAGGTCATGTATAATAAGATACGCTATACACATGTTATTTATAGCTCTTATTCTTGGAGATCCATTTAGATTGTTATTGCTTTGGTTTTGCATAGTTTAAGGCTATTATTGCTGACTATTTCATGCTAATTTGAATGAAAATTTCTTTTTCTTGAAGTGCTTTTTATAATCTATTGAAAAAAAGTGAACAGCATACATCTTGGGGAAATTTTAATCCTAGAATTTTTTAAAGCCCATGGCTCTATGTTCTTTTCCCAATTATATCATCTTTCCTATTGGAAATGCATGTAGAATAATACAAAGTCTTCTTGAAGTTACACCATATATATATATTTTTTGGGGGGTGGGGTGTACGACATCAAGATGACTTCAATCAAATTGCTATCTTTTGCGTGCTACATCTAATAGGGCAAATTCCAAATAGAACTTTTTTATGAGTGTAAATAAATAGAATTATATATTGATTCTTCCATAGATTGGAATTTTTTGTTCTTTATTCTCTCAGTATTGAGGAGTTTTTGGAATTTTGGAGCTAGCCTAAACCTAGGAAATCCTTAAAAGTGACTATTGCAGTTACTTGCATTCAGTTCTGAACAATTATTATTTGTCAATTAGATTTTATACATAAACTCCATATTCACATATAGCCATTCCCTAAGAGCTGCTCTTCATGACATGCTTTCCAGTGTGTTTGATATGGATGCCTATTTGGAAGGAATTGCTTTAAATTTTTTCTAGACCTGTACCTTTGACAGCAGCATTAGGCTCTCTGAAGGTGGAGCTTAGCAAATTATATTATTAACAGGCACCTTGTTGATTTTCATGGATATGAGGGTTTGTAAAGGATTTGTCTTTCATTGAAATATTTGCCAATTAGCTGCAGTCCATAGTCCACCAGGAAACAAGTATGAAAACATAGGTCAAAGAAGGATAAAAATTCTAATTAGGTTTTAATAATGCTTAATCTTCCAATTCCAGTGAGAAAAACGATAGATGGTAAATTTGGGTCAACGCTAAAGCTTAACATTTTGTTTCTGTTAACGATCAGTAGATTACCGACCATGCCCTTTCTTTCTTGTTTCAGGCTGTTCTGTGACTCTAGTTTATGTACAGCCAAATAAATCTTGACTCGTATGGCAGATGTTTTATCATTATTATCCTTATAAGAGATCACTTTAATAACTTTCTGATTATATGTATTTTGCAGTGGGTAGCAGACTTCACTTCCTCCTTGGGATAAAGTAACACTACTTTCACTGGAAATGCTAGTCTTGTTAGTCTTCCTTGAGAAGAGAACTCTTAAATGAGTATTCAAGGGACAAAACACAAAGATCGCTTTTTTAAGGAGATGAATAAGGTATGGTCTGTACCCTCCGGGAATTTAATAAAATTAAAAAATCTAGTCTTCATCAAATACCATTCCATTTCCTGACATTTGATGATCACCAATTCCACCCACCTTATATGATACTATCTGCCAATCAAAAGATCAGTGAGAGCATTTATGAGGCAATTTATATTCTGATGAATGAATTTGATATGTCAAAATCTGTATGTCCTACTTCTGTTGAATGGAGACCAGAGCAGGACAAATTTCTAAAAGGAAAATGACCTGTGCATTGCTTTTAAACCAGTAATAAAGACATTGCTTCATTCTCTATAATTCTGAAGTAGCAAGAAACATTGTATGGCCATTAATGGAAAAAACAAATCAATTACCTTTGGAAAATTATTATGGGTATTTCATAATAATATTTGGGAGATTGCCAAGCTGTAATTTTTCTTTACTCATCTGCTTCATGTAATGACATTATTAACACAAATCTTTGGTGTAGATATCATTTGAACTGATATTAAGATTCTTTTTAGAGTCATGAATTAATAGTTTTCTGCACAGCAAAGAATCTATTACACATAGGGTTTAGTAATGAAAAATGATTTTCTTACTTTAAGCACCTCTCTTCTCCAAGACATCTAGCCGCCTAGATTTAAACCCTTTGCTTAGAAGTGCTTTTGTGCACATAGTGGTTAAAACTCACTATGGACACAGACCTGACTGTCAGAAGGAACAATAAGCTATCCCAACTACTGGATGGGAAGGCAGTCACTCCTACCAGCCAGCTTGTCTTCCCTGGGGCCATGGCTCATGCTTTTGGACAGGCTTCCCTTTATCTTTTCATGGATTTCAGGGGTAAAGAAAGCAACACACATAGAGAGCAGGAAGTAGCACAGTATGAATCCTGCAAGAGAAGGGTTAATAGAGTATTAACCTAGGAGAGAAGAGGAGAGTACCCAGGGTGCATTTATAAAATTGTAAATGAAGTGCTTTCAAAATTCCTCCTCTCCAAGTCATGTCTCTCACCTTCTCCAAAGCTCTTGATACTTGTTCGATATGGGATCATTTTTCTGTCCCGATTCCCGGATTCCTTGTTTACTAACATTTGTGTAATATACTCTGTACAGTAATAGAGTGTGGAGGGACTACTTTTCTACATCTGTAGATGTATGTTTATATTTTTTGTGGATCCTGTCCATCCCTCTTCCATCTGCTAACCAGATTGTGAAGACTCTTGAGGGCAGAAATCAAGTTTTCTATTTTAATTTCTAACTTCATGGAGTGCCTTGAACATTCAGCTCTAAACGGATCAAAGACCTAAATGTAAAACCTCAAACTGTAAGAACCTTAGAAAATGCAGGAGACACCCTTATGGAAATTGGAGCTGGCAACCAATTCCTGATTAAAACCCCAAATGTCCATGCTATAAGAGATAATATAGACAAGTGGGACCTCATCAAACTGAAAAGTTTCTGCAAAGCAAGATAAACCATCAAGAGAGCAGGGAGACAGTCCATAGACTGGGGAAAAATATACTTGTCAACTGTATATCTGACAAAGGTCTAACATCTAGGATCTACAAGGAACTCAAATATGCTGAAAAGAAAGAAACAAACAGCCCTATGAAAAAGTGGGCATGGGCAACACTTTTTCAAGTCCCCTCCCACTACCAGGAGCTTTTTTGTCTTCTAATAAATTTCTACTTACAAAAAAAAAGTGGGCAAAAGATATGAATAGACACTGCTCAAAATAAGACATATGAGCAGCCAACAAATATATGAAAAAGATGCTCAGCCTCATCAAAGAAATGCAAATTAAAACCACACTGAGATACCACCTAACTCCAGTAAGGGTGGCCATCATCAATTACTCAAAAAACAACAGATGCTGGAGAGGATGCGGGGAAAAGGGAATGCTCCTATACTGTTGGCGGGAGTGTAAACTAGTACAATCTCTGTGGAAAATAGTGTGGCAATTCCTAAAAGATCTAAAAATCGACTTTCCATATGACCCAGCAATCTCCCTTCCAGGAATATACCCGCATATACCCAGAGGAACTCAAATCTTTCTATAAAAAAGATACCTGCACATGCATATTTATTGCAGCTTTTTCACAATAGCAAAAACAGAACCAACTATGGTACTCATTGAAAGTGGACTGGACTAAAAAAAGTGGTACCTATACATGATGGAATATTATGCAGCCATAAAAAAGGACAAAATTATGAACTTTGCAGCAACTTGCAAGTAGTGTCTGTAATACTCAGTGATATCTCACAGAAACAAAGAACTGAGTACTACGTGTTTTCACTCACAAATGGATCCTGAACAATTATCATAATACCATAAGAGGGGATTGGCAGTAGTGGGAAACTACAGGGGGTGGGGAGATGCTTCATCATTAAGTGTACCTGATCTCAAAGTAGGTGAAGTGGGGACCAAAGTGAAGCCGAAACCTTGCCTGTACAATGGCCATGTGTATACCTAACCATGAATTGCACCCCACATCTTAAAAAAAATTAAAAACAAACAAACAAACATTGTAGAAATTCAAAGTTACAAGTTAACCAGGTATTAAAGCCTTGCCTTTGACATAACACAGCCTACAAGCCACGGAGTGTATAATTACTGCCATGATCATTTCAGCACATGGTTTTATACTAGAGATGCCGAAAGGAAGTATGGCCTGTTTATCCCTTCATAAGAGATTAGAATCCCTAGAATGAATACAGTAACGAGTTGGCAAATATTAATTAGTTTCATCAAATATAAGGTGTACTAACAGCCTTGGTAAGTTAACTGGCTAAAATGAATAGTTGCTAGCTCTCTGGTTGCCGGTTGTTTCTACTGAATTCACTGGCAGACGAATTAATTGTGTTAAAGTGGCCACATTTCATGAATATATCATATATGACACCGTTAACAACATGGAGATACTGAGGGGCCCTCTGCTGTATGAAGACAGAAATAGCAATGGAAAGTACAATAGCTTTACTTGGCACTGTTTCTTCACCTACCTCAAGTTTCATGTAATGCCCTTATACTGCAAACACAAAAGGTAGTTATGATATTCAGGTGCATCTGTTCGATTAGAGGTTCTTAAATCGGGAGTCACATCTGTTCCCAAAAGGCCAGGGATTTGGTCGAGGTCCTGCTGTTCACTGCAGAGAAAGTCAGTCGCTGAGACAGTGAGCATTGCTGGGAAAGACGTCTTTTTATCTGGCTGATACTAGACCAGGAGAGTGGAAGATCAGCCTCAAATCCAACCCCCAGCCCACTGAAATTGTGAGTTTTGTAGTGGTGGAAGGAATGCAAAACAGCAACTATGGAGGGGTGAGAGAGCAATCCAGTGAGAAGTCTGGCATCTCATTATCTATCGGCTTGCAAAGATCGAGTGAGTTTCAGTCCCTTGCCCGAGGGCTGGTTTCCTGAGGAAGGAACTCAGATATCCATGTAAGTTTTAAGTTTTAAGACCTGGAGAGTCAATTTCTTTTTATTCAATATCCCATATATGTCAGTTCTATGGGGAAATTGGGCCAATTTTATATCCATGGCTGGGTTTCAGGGAATCTGCAAACCCTATGAAATTGTGTTAACAAATTTGGATATATGTATCTCTTTCTGGGAAAAGAATCTACTGCTCCTAGTAAACATATAAGAGGCAAAAAATCCTAAAAGAATTAATGGAAAATGCATGGAAATAAAAATAGATACTGCCAAGACAATTAGTTGATTAAATATTAGAAAATACATTTTGAAAAGTCAGTGATTCTAAGAAAATAAGTTGGCATTTTGTTCATTACTCTAAAAAAATCATGTAAAAAATGTATTATTCTTTAAATGGCACATTGTAATTCTACATATTTATGGTGTACAGTTTGATGTTTCAGTATATGTGTTAAATAAGGATTAAATCAAGGTATTTATCGTGACTACTGCCTCATTCCTAGTATGGTCTTGGCAAAAATTTATGGTCAACTAACGTCTCCAAGTTTTAAAATGAATGTTAGTTGAATGTATTCATGCCCGATGCTACAAGGAATCCAAACGATTCCTTTTATTTTTGCTTTCCTCCCATCAGCAACTAAATAAACTCTCTAGTAGCAAGAAAAGAAAGCTGTAGGGTCCCAGCAGAAAGTGGCATATTTGGATTTAACTGTGCAGCCACCCTTGACATCGGTGGGAGTCAAGCAGCTAAGCTGCTGTACACTACATTGAAAATATATGCCCAAGAGTCAATATGTTTCTGTACTGGTGGTAGTTTCTTTTTTGGAGGGGGGAGCTCCAGTGTCTGTGGAAAGTTATCATTTAATCTCATGCTTTTTCCAGGAAGGTCTGCCCTCCTGAGGCCTGGCCCCGTAGGCCTGCGGTGTCTTTGATGACTGAGATCACCTAGTTCTTGGGAACTCTCCAGGGGTTGCAGAACAAGTGTGAGCTTCATTGTTTATTTGTTGCCAAATGCTGGGAAGGCTTTTCTTTTGATGTTTACAGAAGATCCTTTGCAGGTTGGAATATTAAAAGTTGATGTGGCAGTCTCATCCCTAACCGCCCAATCCCAGTGTGGAGAGAATTTGTGTTTACTGCAAATGAAATATTGGAGAAAAAAATAAATGCTCCCTGCAGAAGTCTATGCCTGCAAACAAGATAGCCAGAATACGATATTGTGTGTATCACACAGAGGACTTGTCAAAAGAGGGGTTCAAATCAGGCCAGATGGAAAAAAATCTAATTCTCCTTATTTGTCTGTATTGATCAGGAATTTTCTGAGTTGCATACAAATGTTTCTTTAATTTCCCTTTCTTTTTTTTTTCAAAAACTGCCTGTCTAGTTGATGTATTTGCCTTTAAATGAATGATTATATGAGATTTGTATGTGCAGTTTTGTTCTCTTTTTAGTTTTAAAAACATTGTCCTGCTGAATCTAATGAATTGTTTTAAGACTGTTGACATAATTTTATTTCACAACCAAACCTTTGGCTTCTTCAAAGGTTTGCATTTGAACACTTGAATTTAATTTCATTTTGTCAAATTAAAAATGTTTCTAATTTATCTTGGTACTTGAGCAATTCTTTAAAAAAATTATCGGTATTCCTCTGGGTTTTAGTGGCTGTCATTAGCAGTTTAGGTGTCAAGTGCTGGCTAGCCCTGCTCTCATGAAGAGCTTGGTGGACAGGTGTGTTGAAACGTGGACTGTGAGGGCTGGTAGGAGGCTGGAGTCTGACCTTTAGCTTCATAAACGAGGATGCTCTGGCCTTAAGAGATAAGAGATTGCTGGAGTTTCACAGTTAAGTGAGAGCAAAGAAGAGTGAATTCTGAGGATGCCCGTTAACAACACAACCAAATATAGCCGGAGAACAGAGTGGCAGTTGGCTCTGTTATCATGCCAGGACACCACCTGTGATCATGCTGCCTTACCCCACCTTGACTTGAGCTTCATACAGAGGACCAGTGATCTTAACAGGGGCAACATGGACAATGTTTGACAGCCCGACACCCTCCACTCTCATAAGATCAGGCTCTAGGACTTTTTAAGCCAAAATTAAAGTTGCAAAAATTTCACGGTCTCTGATAGGCTGAACACTGTTTAACGTATTATGATGCCTTCTCCAATTCATTCCCATTCAGGCCAAGCTGTTACTGTAACAACCACAACCTACAATAAGTTCAGCCATTTTTGAGAGAGACAGGAGGGGATCTCTTATACTGATCTTCTGGGTTCTTTTATTCCTCATAGGAGCTTTCAGCATCTCATAATTCAATTGTGTTATTTGTTACTGGGAATAAATTTTAGCTAGCACACTAAGTTGTGCAAACACATTACATTTATTTATAATAATTCTTTGCTGAGTCCATTTCCAAGTCCTCATCCTGCCTGACTGATAGAGAAATTAGCTGTGGTCATTTGAGTTTTCCTTTCCGCCTGCTCCTAGGATTGTGCCAAGGTTTCCAGGTGGTCTACCTAGGTACTTTTGGTCAGGCAGATCACTCTCTGTCGACTTGCCCATTGGGTCTCATCCCGTGGCTCTTCCCTTAGCCTGGATGGGTCCACAGTTTCTACCTGTAAGAAAACATTGACTACAAGATTTTCTGTTATGTGGAGACTTTGTACGAAAGGGGTTTTGACCCTTTAGAAAAACTGTATTTAACATTTAGTGTTGAGTAAGACTTTTTACAACTGAATTAGATTAGATCTTATAAAAACAAAAGAGATGAAAATGCCTTATTGTGACAAGATACAAATTATGTCCGTTCCATGCAAAGTGTAATGCCAAATGATTGTTACTATCTTGTAAGACAATATTAACCGGTTTTGTAATTTAGCAATTTTATTCTCGAATCTCTTATTTCTTTTTTATTGACTACATGTGTATGAGATTTTTTATTACCCTTTGAACCAGTTTTACCATATACTTTGACAAAGTCTACATTGGTGCCTTAACATTTCTGATGATGCTGACACCTTTCCCCTGAAGCCTGGCTCTAGTGTGCGTCGCAAAGTCATTCCCTCTGACCTCTGTGCTCCTATCAGTGTATGGCCAAAACTCATTGCTCTCACACTACCTGTAACTCTCTCTTCGATTACCCATCTGGAGAATTCAACTTATTCTCCTTGCCTCCAAAAGCTTTTCCTTCTTCCCCATTTACCCATTCACAGGCATGTGCGCGCGCGCGCACACACACACACACACACACACACACACACACACACACAGGAGTTTTATCCTGTCAAAATACTAAGGATTTTTAAACAAACACAGAAAGCACTGTTGACGTCAGGTTCTTTATGCTTTTCTTTTCTTTTTTTTTTTTTTTGAGTTGGAGCCTCACTCTGTCACCCAGACAGCCTCAACCTTCTGGCCTCCGGCGATCCTTCCGCCTCAGCCTTCCAAGTAGCTGGAACTATAGGCACGTGCGACCACGCCCGCCTAATTTTTTGATTTATTGTAGAGATGAGGTCTCGCCAAGTTGCCCAGGTGGGTCTCGAACCCGCGGACTCAGGCAATCCACTAACCTCGGCCTCCCAAAGCGCGGGATTACAGGCTGAGCCACGGAGCCCAGCGCAAATTCATTTTCAAATGAATTTTCAAGGAAGAATTTCTTAGGATTTTAAGTAAACAATGCTTGATAACAATTTGGCAAACACAGAGACAGTATTCCAATGGGTAATTCTCACATCCACATCATCACACTGTCTCATTGCTGCATGTTCAAGAAAAACACGCAACCCAATTTTTAAATGAATAAAAGAGAGAAAATAAGGAAGCACTTATGTTGGGAAAAATAACTCTATCCGCTGAAAATCAACAATTACACACCCTTTAAACTATATAGCAAAAGAGGAATCAAATTTTAAAATAACTGTTTAAATACCTAAAAATATGTATTTTATGCATCTTTTCACATCATGTAAAAATCACTGTAATTTGTCTTCCTGCTGATCTGCTCAAGCAAACTATTAGTCCTTGCCTTGTGTTACCTTGTCTTCTACTGCTTTATAGTTGAAAATATTAGCAAGTGCAAGACCAAGTGTTGTCTGCCATGCATGTGTCATAGGAGTCAGGCATAGACTATAAGAAGTTGTGCTCTGCCCAGAAACTTTGCAAGCCTTTGGTTCCTGTAGAAAGACAAGCATTCTTATTGGTTGCACTTTAGCACATGACTTAAAGAGGATCTTCCTTTTCTAAATTTAAGAGCTCTGCTGCTTCTTAGAAATCCTGGATGCAAAGAAACAGGGGGGTCATCAATCTTAATTTCTCCAAGTTATGTATTGCTAGCAGGTATTGGACATTTTTTTTAAATGCCAGTAAAAAGAGAAATGCTGAAGAAGATCAACTGGGGACAGACACCCAGGAAACTAACTTTGAGGTGTGTTCACATAGTTCTAGGAGGACTTGACCATCTGATTGGTTTTATAGGCTGACTGAAATCTGCATAACTTGATGCTGTCTGTGCTCATGGTTTCTTCCGCAAGGTCATAAAGTGAACTGAAGTTCAGAGATGAGCTAAAGACAGAGACTCTGAGTGTCACCAAACAATTTGTTTCCAAAGCATGCTAACTTGGATGCTGTTCAAGAGAAAAATATTGATTTGTAATTTGACTAAAAGAGTCAATTTGAGAAATTCTATTATCACTACAGGCATTTCAAGTGGCTAATAAGAATTTGGCAGCCTGACTTTCAAATGGCCCAATAAGCCCATACAAGCATTTATTTCAAGAGTAAACATCTAAATAACTATTAGATCACAGCACTGGCTTAACTTTCATCTGGGAGATAGTAAAAATCCTGCCACCTCCTGACTGCATCATAAGAACTCTGGGATGTAGAAGAAAGGATCCTGGGCTGCACGGTCAGAAGCCTGGAGTCTACTCTAGATTCTGCCCTGTGTCAGCAGTGTGAAGTTGAGAATTCAATTTCTTTGGGCCTCTGCCTTCTCATCTACAGAATGAGGAACGAAGTTGGATGATATCTAATCCCATTCTCCCCCAATTCTAACAAAACAAAAATTATTCCACTTCTCTAAATGTCCTTGTATGAAAAATCCTACCTTGATATTGGTGTGCTTATGTCTATAATAATTAATGATGTTTCAGAAGCAAAGGGTCTCTTTCCTATGGGGAAGTCTTTAAAGCTCACCACCACCACCACTCCTTATTTTGGGTGTTAGACTAGCTCACATAGGATTCAGGGTCCCTAACTTCCATCCTTACAACTAACAGATGGTTTAATAGTATGAGCATCATACATGACAGTAGCACTTTCATTTTTAAAAGTATTTACATATATTATTGTATTTGTATGTCATTACTGCCTAGTAAGGTAAGTGGTAAGTACTATTATTCCTATTTTAAACAAACAAAAAAAATTAAATGAGACTGAGAGAGGTTCAGTGATTTGCTCAAGTATGTATGGATATGTCTTCACAATCAACAATAATGAAACCACTTTCCCTATTTGTGTTGTTCTCAATATTTTACTATTATAAACAAGATATAGTAAACATATTCATCCAGAAAGCTTTTTCTATATTTGGGACTTAGGCCTTCTTAAAAAATGGAATTGGTCCAAACTGTAGCATTCTTAACAGTAAAATTAGTCAGGAATCAGTCAGGAAGTGTTTACTGCTACAGTCTCTGAGGGCAGTTTAGCAATATGTACCAAAATGTAAAATATGCATAGCCTTTGTCCACACAATTCTAATTTTAAATATTTTAGACAACTGCACAAAGTTGTATTCTCAAAAATAGTAATCACAACACTTTTTGTAATAGGGAATAAATAGAAGCAACCTATATGTCCATCAATAAGAGACTAAGAAAATAAATTAAAACACATCCAGGAAGTGGGATACTAAGCAACATTAAAATGATAGCATAGAGTTATAGCTAATAAAATAGAAACATGGCCACCACTTACCTTTAATTTAGAGAAAAGGGTGGAAGAAGTAAGGTTAAAACATCAATTAGCACTATTGAACAGAACATTCTGCAATTATAGAAATAGTTTTCTCCACAGTCTTACTATAGCTGCCACTAATCACAATTAAAATTTTGCATGTTTTTTCAGTTTTATTTAATTTTATTAATTTTAGTTTACTTAAATTTAAATACTCACTACTGGGCAGTGCAGAGGTCATAGTTATTTATGTGTTGCTTTATAATCAAAAAAATATTAAATTTTTTGTTTAAACAACAAAAACTGACCAACCTGTGTCTAAGAGATAACTTGAAGATGTAGGAATAAATTAATCAATGACAGTTTTTCTTTATTTTTATTTCAAAGATGTGGGGTACAATTCAGGATTACGTATATAAGTGGTCATCATACAGGTAAAGTTTGGGCCTCCATTTGGTCTCCTCTTTGCCTGGTTTGAGATCAGGCACCCTTATTGATGTTGCATCCCCTCCACCCCCACCCTGGCAGTATCCCACTACTGCCAATCCCTTATAGTATTATGGTAATTGTTCAGGATCCGCTTATGAGTGAGAACATGTGGTACACTGTTCTTTGTTTCTGTGATAGATCACTGAGTATGATGGACTCTAAATCCATCCAAATTGCTGTGTTTGTCCTTCTTTATGGCTGTGTAATATTTTATTGTGTATATGTACCACATTTTTTTATCCAGTCTAGTTTTGATGGGCAGAATGGTTGGTTCCATGTTTTTGCTATTGTGATAGTGCTGCAATAAACATGTGTGTGCAGGTATCTTTTTGTAGAATGATTTGAGTTCCTCCAGGTATATTCCCAGCAGGGGGATTGCTGGGTTATATGGAAGGTCAATTTCTAGTTCTTTCAGAAAGTGCCACGCCGTTTTCCAAAGAGGTTGCATTCGTTTGCATTCCTACCGGCAGTGTAGAGGCAATCCTTTAACAATATCTTTACCTAAAAAGTTGCTGTACCTGCAACATGAGGTCCCAGCGCTCATTCTGCATGGTTTCCATACCTTGACATAATTGTGCTAATTTGGCAAGTTTCCTAGATACGGTCCATATACTAGCAGATAAATAGCTTTATGCCAAGAAAGCTGTATCTTTTGTGCTAGATCTGCAGAACAGACCAGAAATAAAGAATGATAAGTGAAAGGAAACTGAAAATGGAAGCTGGAGCACTGAAAGCAGGGCCAGATTTTTTTTTAAGGATGATAAATTATTCAACTCATTGAATGGATTTGTAGTAATTAGGAAGTTCATGTTTTCTCTTATAGGTTTTGATTATACCAAGATGTACAGAAGCAACACGATATCTTATTTTCTCACATAGCAGCCAGTACAAAATTTAGTCTTAGAGAATCATGTAAACTAGCTAAAGGCTAATTTGACTTTTAGATCTGCAGAAAGTAGGAGGGATGTTTGTTTGTTCATAGGTATTCCCGGGCTTCAATCTATTTGCAAATATAAACCAATAGAGTGAACCATTTTTTTCCACTACCAGATTATTAGATAGATGAATCACAATAATAAAACCACTTTCTTCATTTGTGTTTTTCTCAATATTTTACTTCTATAAACAAGATACAGTAAAAAATATTAATACAGAGAGCCTTTTTCTATATTTGGGACTTAGTCCTTCTTAAAAATAGAATTGGCCCAAATATTTTATTTTTAAAATGTGGGGTACAAATGAGTGTTAGGTACATACGTGATCATCATAGAGGTAAAGTGTGGGGACTCTTATTGATGTTATGTGCCCCCCCAAATCATAGCATTATTAACTGTAAAATTATAATTCACAAAGATCCTCAATTAATTGGACTCCTCCCTTCTTTGACATTTTCAGAGGAAAAAAAAAACAATAAAATACATTGAAGGGGGCCGGGCACGGTGGCTCACAACTATAATCCCAGCACCTTGGGAGGCCAAGGTGAGAGGATTCTGAGCCCACAGGTTCAAGACAGCTTGGGCAACTTGGTGAGACCTTATCTCTACAATAAATCAAAATATCATCGGGGCATGGTGGCATGTGCCTGTAGTTCCAGCTACTTGGAAGGCCGAGGTGGAAGGACCACCTGAGTCCAACAAGTCAAGGCTGTGGTGGCAGTGAGCATGCCACTGCACTCCAGCCTGGATGACAGAGTGAGACTTCAATTCTCTCTCTCTCTCTCTATATATATATAAGTATATGGAAGAAGCAAACTTTCTGTGTAAATCTCTTAATACATCTAAATCTATGTTAGCCTATTATGTGAAAATAATATTTCAAGTGATAACTTTGAAAACTGTAGTATCCTTAATCCCGAGAAAGCTGTAAGTATGTTTAGTACTATGCACTTGAAATTTGGGAGAGAAAGTATACTAACACATTGTAAAAAATTTTTAGCATGGTGAAAAATCAAAATTATTCTTTATCTCATTGTGTTAACTAAACATTTCAAACAAAAATATGCCCTGCCCCTTGTAGGTCTTATTAATTGGGGCTATATTATATTGTGTTTTAATGACCAAAAATAATATGATTGGTAGTACACATAGTTGCCACGAATCAATCTCTCTCTCTCTCTCTTTCTCTCTCTCTCTCTCTCTCTCTCTCTCTCTCTCACACACACACACACACACACACACACACACACACACACACACCAGCTTACCCTACCACAGTCACAAAAGCAGCAAGCAGTGTCTGGACTGGGAAGTAATCATAATCAACTACAAACATTTATGCAGCATTTGAGAAATGTAGAAGTTCTTCTAAAGAAATATCTTACTTGATTTTACAACAGCCTTTAGAGGTGAATATTTACAGTTAAGGAAATTAAGGCTCATAGAAATTATCGCTTGGTGTACAACTTCTAGTTGGATATGAATTGCTTGGTGTCCAACTTCTAGTAACTAGCAGAATCAGAACCAGGCCTGCCATCTCCAAATCTTGGGACCTTTCCACTCTGTCTCACTCCTGGTACAGGCTGGCAGGCAAGAAAAAGGCACGAGGGCAGAGATGACAACTATCACTAATTTGAAGAACACCCATCCCAGCATTGAAAGTTGGTTGATATAAAGAGGCATCAAGATTATATTGCTCTCAATGTGCTTCCGAAATCTCTGAGGCAACTTGAACTAAATAAATCACAATCAAAAAAGGGGCCAGGACATCCCAATATACCCTATAAATTACAGAAGACAGACACAACCCAGTTTTAAGAACACCTTCAACTGTTTTAGTAGTTACGACCTGTGTGCTTGGAATCTATTTCCTCTTATTTGAATTAGATTAGCAGTCCTCCAACCATATGACTCAAGGTAAAACAAAACAAAACAAAAAAAAGACTGGCAGCTTATTGGCAAGATCTCCTTCTGAAGCCTTTCCCTTCCACCTACCCTTTATAGGACAAGAGCTCTCTACTCTAAAAAAAAAAAAAAAGCTTTTCTAGGAAAGTCTCTGGTATTCATTCTTGATGTGAATGTGAATGAACATATTACTTATCCCAGGGACACTGATTTTTAATGCTTTATTTCTAATTAAAGACTTTGTGGAGGGTAAATGAAATTCAGGGATTAAAGAACAGACTTAGAGTTGATTTTTCAAGATGACAATCTCTCCTGCAATCTTATCTTCTGCCTGGGATTGGGGAAGCCTCCAATGTTCATGTATGTAAAGAAACCTAAGGCAAGCAAGAATCCAGATGACTTTTAAAAAAATAAAGACTGTGGAATAAAGTATGAATTTTTCAATATCTTATAATCTTTTCATTTTGAAATCAGGAAAAGGTGAACTGAAAAAGCACCATGATAGAGTATACTACAGGTGTTAACTTGGGGTCCCCCATGAATGGGTTTCAAGGAGTCTCTTGAAATAATATGCAATGTCTTGAGAAGGTAGTCGATAGTTTTTATCCCTTTCTCAAAGAAATTACTAATCTAAAAAAGGTTAACACAGACTTGAGGATTTAAGGCCCAGGTTTTATTCCTGGCTCTACCTCTTTCTAGTTATGTGACCTTAGGCAAGTCAACTAACCTCTCTGTGTCTCAGGACCCTCACCAAAGAGCCTGGTATTATTATACAGATTAACTGAGATAATGCATGCACTTTGAGGAAAACAGATCATAAAGGCTAGGTA
>CAUYQG010168537.1:0-19667 GCA_963574415.1 Tarsius wallacei | reverse complement strand
GGTTCGAGACCCGCCTGGGCAACTTGGTGAGACCTCATCTCTACAATAAATCAAAAAATTAGCCAGGTGTGGTAGCACACGCCTGTAGTTCCAGCTACTCGGAAGGCTGAGGCAGAAGGATCTCTGGAGCCCAGCAGGTCGAGGCTGCGGTGGCCAGGAGCGTGCCCTGCACTCCAGTCTGGGCGATGGAGTGAGACTCGAACTCAAAAAAAAAAAACAAAAAAAAACAAATGCATAAAAGTTGTGATGTAACACTTTTCTCTGACTTCTCCCCAAAACCTTATTTTTTTTTTTTTTTAAGAAAAATGTTCTCATTCTGTCACCCAGGCTGGAATGCAGGGGTGTAAATGTAGTTCATTGCAGCCTCACACTCTTGGGCTCAAGCAATCCTTCCACCTCAGCCTCCCAAAGTGCTGGGATATAGGTATGAGCCACCCCACCCAGCCACCCCCTAAATCTTAAATTCTCATCGAATTACAATATACTTTGGGGATATGTCTGATTGATGGGGATATGATATGACATGATATGACAGATTGATTAGAAATTGCTGGTAAATCTAGGTTTGACATTTTTGAAAATCCAGTGTTGAGCAGAAAGCAAGCACATGAGAACCAGGAGTTCTGGGAGTGGAAGTGACCGTGAGGACGAAGCTGCTCAGGAATCTGTGGGAAACTTTGGCGGGGAAAGGAGGAGAATGCAGAAGTTATAGGTCTGTGCTGGGCACGGGACTAGGATTGCAGCTGATTTTCTCGACATCTCTAGGGACCAGGATACCCTGACCAACATCTGGCTTACACGTATGTGATTAGAGCACTCGTGGGTTTCCCTGGGTCCAAATTATAACCACACAGCATCTGCTTCTCATAAGCTGCTGAAAGAGAAGGTCAAGGAGGCTCTTATCCCAGGACGATGGCACGTTTACTTTTCATTTAGAAAGAAGGCCTTGGAAAAAATTAAATGGATAAACTTGTTAATATAGCAAATGCGAAAAACCTGAGAAGAGTCTCTTTACTCAAGCGCTGGCTGCCAGCTGGCACATGGCAGTTGCCTGAAGGCTCAGAGAGGGGCCAGCCTGGGAAGAAATTGAGACACCATTTCCACTCATAACCGAGCAGGGACGCCAGGTAGGAAAAGTGCTGACTTCCACAATGGGAAGACACTTCTCCTAATGAAATGGAAATAGGAATTTTTTTTTTTCCTGGAGTTGACCCAAATGGCTCTATACTCACCATAAACCATCATCACCCCCTCTCTGATTAAAGTAAAGCAACTGCTGGAAAGCTGATCTGGGCTAGGGTGCTGGCAAGCAAGACTCAGTGGTCCTCTGTTTCTCCTAGTACAGAGCAATGAAAGATTTTATAGCAAAGAGGGTACCTGGAAATAAAAATGTCTACCATGATGTACATTAGACTATTTATGCACTAGGTGCTGTGCTAAGAACATGTGTCACATGCATCACTTAATTAAATTTAATTATCACCATAGTTATTATTTATGGCTGGTAGAAGTCCCATGGTTTCCCTACTTGATCAAATATTAACTTTTTAGGCCTTTGGAATTGACTAGAAGCAATCTATCATCATCATGTATGATTGATTAAATATCAGTGTCACTTTTACTGCAGTGTCCCAGCTCAAAGAACAAATCAAATACCACACCGTTTGTAGCTGGTAATCTACCAGGTTTTTTTTTTTTTTTTTTAAATATAGACTACTTTATTGATTACTTCTGAGGTCCTCAAGACAGATCTGGGGAAAAAGGAAAAAAATAAACAAACAAACTAATGTTGGAGTAAAGCCAGGACACATGGGCCTTGTAACCTTGGATAAACTAATAACTTTTCTTAGTCTCAAATTTATTTTCTATAAAATAAGGGATTGGGAATCTGAGAAATTTTCTGGCCCCTTCAGCAGAAAATCTGTGATTCTATGTTGTAAAGCCTTAGGAGCTGTTCCTTCAACCCTGATTTATCTGCTTCCTGACACTGTCACTTATAAATAAGGAATCAAGTATGAATTGAATCATTCATCCGAGGACTAGGACACCTGATGTCCCTGAAGCCAGCCCAGCAGTTGTTTCTTTTTGTTACTCTCGCTTCTCAATTGGAAATGGAAACTGTCCCCACTTTTTCCAAGTGACAATAGGTAGGATACACTTGATTTCATCAAGTTCCGAAGAACTGAGTTTATGTAAACAGACCATGTGAGCTAACTTGGATAAAGCTTCCAAACATATTGTTGCAGAAAACCAGGTTAGAAAATATGTACAGTGTCAATAGCACTTATGGGACACATATAACAATTTTATGTGTGTGTATGTGCGTATGTGCACACAAATGTGTGAAAATGATTAGGGGTAGCAGTCAAAGAAAATTTGAGGTTTATCTATAATATATACGTATATTTTAATAAAAGGAGACATTTTTATTTGAATATTTAAAAAACACTGTAATTTTGCTGGTGGTACTAATTGCTGTCTTTATATGTAAACTAATTATTAAGTTCTTAAGGAAGGACTGGAAGAAATTGGTCATCTACATGAAAAGACCTGGCTGGGGCTTGTGTGGTGGGAAGGGCATCGGAGGTGAGTTATAATATCAGAAGGATAGTCTTAAAAAAATGAATGCAAGTATGTATTGTTGTATTTGGGGGACTTGAGTATCTGTCTCCTTTTTTGCTGTTTCTTGATTTGTCTTCTAAAGGTAGTAGGTGCAGGTCATTTTAGAAAGTGGGCCTTGGCTGGATTTCCTAGCAACTCGTCAAGGTAGTTGAAGTTGTCTCAGCCCTGTTAGTTCAGGAAGGTCTCACCTCTCTCTCCTGCCCCTGAGAGTTGTCTTTTCTAATTCTGTACCACAATCTCCAAACATTAGTGAATTCTCTAGGTATGATAGCCTGCATAAGTAACAATGAAGTGAGTCTTCCGTTCGATGTCTCTAGATGCTTGGACTTCAGGGAAAACTTTATTGCTTTGAGGAAAGAGGCCAAGAATGTACTGATTTTGATAGAGAGGAAAGGTAATTTGGTGCCGGTAAAATTGAGGACAGATATTGATGTGGGGGTGTGTCTATTTGAGACGTTTTTATTGGATGTTAGCAGAATATTATATTTCCCATTGCAATTCACTTACATGCTATAGGAATTAATAACTCATTTGAAAAATTTTTATATTATTTCATTTTATCCTTACAGCAGTCTTATGGATTAATATACCCAATTCTATGGAGATGAGTCTGGAGAGCAGAGAAAAATGATTTGCGAAAGGATATGTAAGATATGGAACTGGACATCTACCTCAACTAAACCTCACCAGTCCCAGATAGGCTGAGAGCTCAGAGGGCGTGGCTTGATGACACAGTTGCCTGCACTGGATTGTGGGGGATAAAGGAAGTAGGATAAAGATAGAACCCTGCTTGTCATAAGATTGGTCCACAAGAAGTGGTGAATGTAATTGCTATTATGAATTACTCCAATTATTTGAATTTCAGAAAACAATGAAGGACAACTGTCCTGATTTTGATAATATTCTATAACATGATTCTGCAAGCCTCTCCTTTCTTCCTGCTGCCTGACACCTTTTCTCCTTTATTTCAGGTACCTTGATGAGCATGATTTATGTTTCAAACTCTTGTGGCTACCACCAGAGGCCCGTTGTGGAGTTGCCCAAATAGTTTGTAGTCCCTGACAAGGATGAAGTGCTGTGACCTTAGCTGTTCCAGGAGGCAGTGATGTGTGTCTGAATAAACTTGCCTTAATCACACAGAGTCATGGTTGGTGCAGTTTATCAGTGACATAGCATCAAATAAATAAATGACTGCTGGAAAACAGCTCATTTTAAAGCCAGCTGTTTTTATTGCTGTGCTCTGATTTCACTGTGATGAATGAGAATGTGCTCTCCCATCTTTGGAGATGAGAACAGCTTCCCAAAGCCCCTCCCCCCACCAGCACTGTCTCACCATTAATTTATATGACTCAAGATAGGTCCATTTCATGAATATTCCTTGGCTTGAGAACAACTGTCCTGCATGGGTTAATAGGACGGACAGAATCCTTAGGTTGTTATAAGAGACTCAGTCTCCTTCTACTGAATAATATATCTTCAAGATGAGACTGGTAACAATAAAACATCCATCTCCTTTCCCTAGTAAGGTTTCATATACTTTAGTACTCTGAAGTTTCCTGTATACTTAAAAGGGGAGAAATTTCTCTTGAACAGTCCTAACTTTTCTATATAGCTGAGGTCTGAACTTCATATTCTTTGTATTTGGCCTTTCAGTGTCACTCTGGGCTTGGCCCCATCGTGTTTTCTCTTGTTACAACTTCTTTTATTACCCAATTAATATGTTCTCAAATAAAAGATTCAGATAATATAGGAGTATACAGACAGAAACATGAAAGTCTCTCTCCTTCTCCATTTTCATTTCTTACTGCTGAGGTAGCCTTATGTTTTTAAATATAAATAATTTAGCATTTTTTGAATAAAGTTAAAATTATATAAATGATAGTCTATACATATCTTTTTGCAGTTTTTTGTTTACTCACCGTTATGTTTATTTATATGGCTTTACACAACTCCATTTACTTTCTCACTGTGTGGTGTTACAAGTGAACATTGTAAAAGTTGTCTTATTGTGTGTTGTCTTGTGCAAAATTTGAATTTCTCTAGAGTACTCACTCATGTGTGAAGTACTGTGGATTGTAGTTCATGTGCTATTCAGCTTTAACAAATATTGCCACTTGGAGATTTTAATTTTAAGAATTCTTTCACATCTTCCTCAATATTTGGTATTGTCAGACACTTTAATTTTTGCTTATGATCTTTTGCATTAACTTGCATTTCCCTAGTTGCTAGTGAGGTTGAGAAAGTTTCCCACATGTTTGTTGGACATCCAGAGTTCTACTTCAGTGAATTGCCTATCTATACCATTTGCTAATTTTTAATTTTCCAAATAACATCTAACACAGAGCACTTACCACATGCTTTCAGGGGCTTTACATATGTAAAGTCATTTAATCTTTGTGAGAATCATGTGAAAGAACTCAACTTAGCTCCTACAGATCATGAGTGGCAAAACCAGGATTCAATCCCAGAAAATTTCTTATTGTTCTCATTAGTTTTAATAATTTGAATAATTATAATTTGGATTTTCTAAAACTAACAATCATAATTTCAGTAAAGGAATGTTTTTCTTCTTTTTCCAAACCTTATGCCTTTGTTTAATTTTGTAATCTTATGATTTCTTACTTTCTTTTATGGGCCTTGTCTGATATTGAAATCAGGCTTTAGTTGCCTCCTAAAATACGTTGAGGAGCATTTCCTCTATTTAGATATATATTCTTCAGTAATTATTTGTATAATATCAGGATCATCTGTTCCCTGAATATTCGGTAGAAGTAGATTATAAAAATCATATGGGCCTTTTTTTCTCCCTTCCTGGTAGGTAAATTTTTAATTATTAATTCTTTAAACAGTTTTAGATCTTGCTTTTTATTTCTATTTCCTTTTGATAAAATTTTTTTTAGAAAATTGTCCTCTTGTTCTATGTTCATTTTTATTAACATATATTTTTTCATGATATTATATAAATTTTACTTTAACACTGAAAAAACTTTAAATGTGTTGAAAAATATGGAGAGAATGATATAACAGAGTCATATAAAATCCTACCAAATAAAATACGTTCGTAAATATTTCCCATATTTGCTTCAGATTCTCTCTCAAACAGAAATAAAGAAAGAGAGGACAGAAGAAAAAAGGGAAAAAAGAAAGAAGAAAATATTATAGATACCACTTCACATTCTATTTTAATTGGCTTTTTTCCTGACATAAACACTATTTTGAAAAAAAAAATTTTACTTTAAAGGTGCAATTCAGAGTTAGGTATACAAATGTTCATTATGCAGGCACCCTTGTTGATAAGGTGTATCCCCTTCTCCCCTGGCAGTTTCCCACTACTGCCAATCCCTTTCTTATATTATTGTGATAATTAGTAACCACTATTCTGAAGCAAGTGTACATCATATCCCTGTATCATTTTCATAGTTTCATTGTGTATTTCTATATGTATTTTTAAATAACATCCACTGTTGTTTCATGGGGTAAAATAGACTTACATATGCAAAAGCTAGAGGTAAGAATTTCCTTGGAACTGAATAAAAATGAAATACAGTTGTTTTCTTAAATCACATATGAATGTATCCCTAACAATGAGCTGTTTAGTTTCCCTTATAATTGAGCTTCAGTATTACTCTGTGCATAGTCTTCTGCAACTCAAACTATATTTCTAAGAATTATGTATGTTTTCACATATTTACATTTATTTTTCACTATTGAATAATATTGTTTGTGTGTATATCTCACAATTTATCCATTAATCTTTTGGCAGATATTTTTTCCCCAGCTTTTTGCTACTGTGGACAAATGTGGCTAAAGAGACATTTTCCCTTTCTTCTTCCCTTCCTTTCTTCCTTCCTTTTCTTTATCAAAAGTATAAGCACTAGTCTAAAAAGTCGAATATAGAAGTAGACAAATCAAAGATCTCTGTTCTTTATATTCTAGAGGGCAAAATAGCTAATAAATAAGCACGCTCATTAAATGTACAGTCTGTAATATGGTGAGAAATGCTAAGGTGAAAAATACAGCAGAGAAGGGAGAAGGAAAGTTTTGAGGGAAGACTGATCTTGAAAAGAACGCCAAGGAAGTCCTCACTGAGAAGGTGCTTTTGAGCTAAGACCTGAAGACAGTGAAAGAATGGGCCATGTTTGTATCTGAAGGAGAATTCCAGGCAGGGAGCAGCACAAGTTCAAGGAACATGCCAGGTTTGCTCAAGAGCCTGCAGGGAGGTCACTGTGGCTGACACAGGGTTCAAAATGGAGAGTGGATCCAGCAATCCCACTACTAGGTAGGTATCCAAAGGAAGTGAAATCAGTATGTCGAAGAGATATCTGAACTCTCATGTTTATTACAGCACTGATCACAACAGCCAAGATATATAAAAAAGAAGGAAATCCTGTCATTGGTGACAAAAGACATTATGTTAGATGAAATAAACCAGGCACGAAAAGACAAATACTACCTTATCTCGCTCATATGCGAAATCTAAACAAGTTGATCTTGTAGAAGCAGAAAGAATACTGGTTACCAGGGACTAGGGTGGTTCGGGGGCAGAGAGGATGGGGAGATGTTAGTCAAAAGATAGAAAATTATGGTTAGATAGGAGAAATATGTTAAGTAGATCTGTTGTACAGAATGATGACTGCATAGCTAATGGCAATATATTGTACTGTCATGTGATGCATAACGACATTTTGGTCAACACCAGACCTCATACACAATGGTGGTCCCATATGATTATAACGTAGCTGAAAAAATTCCTATTCTTGTCCTTTTCCCAGAGGGCCAAGACGTGGAAGTGGAAGATGGTGATGTCAGTAATAGCCAAACGCCCAAGAAATACAAGGTTAAACCAGGAGGTTTATACAATGATTTACAATGGGGCAAATGCCTTTCCAGTGCAAGATATACAATGCTTACCACTGTGTTCCAATTGCTTATGGTATTCAGTACAATACATGCTTTATTGATTGTAGCCTAGGAACAATAAACTATACCTTCTAGGTTTGTGCATGTGCATTCTATGACATTCTCTCAGTGAGGAAATCTTCTAATGAGGCATTTCTTAGAACGTATTCCTGTCATTAAGCGATGCATGTATTCTCAAAAAATGCTAAGAGAGTGGATGTTAAGTGTTCTCACCACAAAATGATAATTATGTGGGATAATGCATATGTTAATTAGCTAGATAGAGCCATGCAACTGTATATATTTCAGAATATCGTATTGCATATAATAAATGCATACACTTTTATGAAACTCTACAATTTATGAAGGAAAAAAAAGGATGGAGAATGACCAGAGATAAAATTGGGGAAGTGTGAGTGGGAGGGGCAGAGGGAGGGTGCAGATCATGGAGAATCTTGTAGGACATATAAGGACGTTGGCTTTTACTGTGAGTGAGCTGGCAAGTCATTTCACCTGTTTCTATCAGGATCCCTCTGGCTGCTGGGCTGAGAAAAGTCTGTAGGAGCTAGCATGTAAGCAGAGAGACTCGTCAGGATTTCAGGTATATCGCAAGAACCCAGGTATGATATGATGGTAGCTTAGCCATATTTTATCTCGCTTAATTCTTACAATAGCCTCTTAGGGTAAATATTATGTACCCATTTTACCAGTGAAGTGTTGAGGCTCAAACGAGGTTAGTAAGCTCTCTGTCTAATTTGCATATCCTGTTTGTGATGGAACAGAACTTAAACCTGTGCTTAACTTTAACTACTTATGCTCCCAGAAATATTTCATGTTTACACCAAAACTTTTTTGCCCTATTTAAAACTAAAAACTCCAACATGGTATCTAGTCTAAATGAACTAGATTATTTAAACTTGGATTTTGCTGAGAAGCCTAGTTGTATTGTTTCAGCTCTCAGATAGTCATATCTACATAAAGAAAAAGCATTACTGAAAGGAAAATTTAGCCCAAAGCATATCTGAAATACCATTAGAACTGTGACAGCTATGGTTCTCGGCAGGTGCAGCCTTGCAGATTATGCTGTGATTACATGACTATAATTAGGTTCATTGAGGAACATTTGTTTTTTTTCTGTTGACTACACTCAAATTTAGGAAGGGCCATGGCACTTTTTTGCCCTTCAGATTCAATTTTTGTAACTGCCAATTAAGGATAATTGCTAACATAATGTTTAATCAATAGATTTTAAACAGGATTTTGTGTTATAGGCTTGCAAAGACTTCTGTAAATCCTAGGAAGTTATTGTTACATGGTATATTTGGCAGTGTGGTCTTTGTGGAATTCACATGGCACTATAAAGATTTAAAACAGAAAGGAGAGGCTGGGCACGGTGGCTCAAGCCTGTAATCCCAGCACTTTGGGAGGCCAAGGCGAGAGGATTGCCTGAGCCCAAGGGTTCGAGACCTGCCTGGGCTCGAGACCAGCCTGGGCAACTTGGTGAGACTGCGTCTCTACAATATATTAAAAAATTAGCCAGGTATGGTACTGTGCTCCTGTAGTACTGGCTGCTTGGAAGGCTGAGATGGAAGGATTGCCTGAGTCCAGCAGGTTGACGCTGGGGTGGCCATGTGCGTGCCACTGCAGTCCAGCCTGGGCGACAGAGCGAGACTCTGACTCAAAAAATAAAATAAAATAAAAAATAAAACAGAAAGAAAACTCAAAAATTACTTAGTACCTTTATTTTTATAGATGAACAAACTGAGGCAGGCAGAGGCTGTTGGCTTAAACTTATTCACTGATCTAGAACTGAGCAAAGATGTGAGAGACACTTTAGTATATTTGAAGGAAAAAGTCTTTCGATATTAGATAGACATGACTTACTTACTCTCTGGCTGTGTGACCTTGGGAATGTTACCTAAACTTTCTAAACCTCAGCTTCTTCATTAATAAAAATTGGATAATTAACTACTCTACCGAATAGCTCGGAGAAATTGTATGTGTCAGAAGCACCCAGGTAGCATCTGGCCCCTAAGTGATAGCCATAATTTATATTCGTTTTTCAGTCCAAGTCTTTTCAAGTCTACCTTCTAAATTACTAACCTCCAAGTCTAAGTCCAAGCCAAGCTTTAAGTCTCATCTGCATTGACACATAAATCAGCCTTGATTTATCTATATACTTGTCCAGATAGGTATTTTAGACACATAATCACAAAACGATGCATGTTATGAAGGCCCTAGGTGCTGAAGAAGAGGGCAAAATGTGACTAGAATTGATTAGACTCTGGAGTATCCCAGTGAAGGAGATGAAGGGACAATGACTTTTTTCCATAAAGAAATTACATGATCTCTCATTTTCAGGGGTCTAGGATTTCCCATATGTGCCCAGCAAGGATCTTTTGCCTCAGTGCTGCAAGTATCTGGAGTGTCTTATTCTTTCTAAATGCGTGTTCAGTGTGCCATAGGGTAGCCAATTGCAATGAAGTAGACTACACAGATTTCCCTTGGGTGCTAGAATGAGAAGTTACCAAATTTACAAGTTTGAAGCACACTTATCAAAGCTTTGCCATAAAAATGACTCCTTGTTGTTCTAACATCTGCCTTTAGCACTATTGTTCTCAAGAACAAAACATAACTGTGATAGTGGGGGATACATTTGAATGATATGTTGAGAGCACACAGTGCTGTTAGAGGAAGTCTGAAAATTAAAGAGTACTTAACTAGGGGGAACATTTTGTCTTTTCTGCTTTTAAAAGGAAGACGCTGCTGGGTGAAGTCAGCCATGGCTCAACAAAAGCCTCACTGGATATTCCCTTGGTGGGAATGCTATAGTTTAAGGGCAAGAGAGAGAGCTTTCTGGATTCAGTTTGCCCAGAATTTCTGAGACCCTTGGGTACTGACACCCTCACCAAACCCCCCAAAAGTACATGACCAACCAGAAGGCTTGTACACTGATTTACAATGGGGTGAATGCCTTTCCAATGACTAGATTAATGTGTTCAGTATCTAGAATATCTTCATGTCATGGTATTTGGCACACCAAATTCAGGATCGTTAAGTTGCTTTGAAATTATGGAGTCAGAACAAAAGCAAGTACATTGTCCTAAAAAACATGTCCAAGCTGTAGATCAGTCTAATGAATGATGAGTCATGCCTGCTCTGTAACAGGTAAAGTATTGTTATTGATTGGAAAGTATCTGCCCAGGGATATATTTAAAAAACCTTTACGCAGACCACTCGACTTCTTTAATGCAGTCTTTTTAGCTAGGCTATGGGAAAAAGGACTCCTTTATAACTTTCATTAATTACCAGCAGCTTATGCTTATTTTGAGGATTTCCCAATTCTTCTTCAGCAGTGTGTTTACAATCTGCTTTTTAACAAATGTACTGATACACAATAGTTGTATATATTTAAGAGATGCAGATGACATTTTGATACAGGCAAGCAATGGGAATGCAGATATCACTTCCATAAACTCACTTCCTTTCATTTGTTTACAAACTACTCCTGAATCAACAGTGTTGAATCTTAGTAGTTTTCTTCTTTAGGGATGACTTTATGTCCAAATACCAGGAAACAGTATTTACTGTATACCACTAAATTGTTTGGCCCTAAATATGCAAGTCCTTCATTCAGACATCACGATGACATTAGTGGGGCTTCCAAGTTCCACGCTTGGTAAACCAAACACCAAAATGTTCAGAAGAAGGGAGTGAGGACACATGGACTTTAGGTAAAATAAACTATAGTAACCAGTTACATTTAAAACCCTGAGTAAAGTCAGTTTCAGAATTAGCAGTTAGCAGTCATATGCTCAGGAAGCATCCATTTATTTACATGGCAAATCATAACACTAGCATCTTAGCGACATCAGGGCATGCCAACCCCATGGTTTCTGTAGGTAACTGAGGTATCTTGTTGGCCAGAGTGGCCAAGGAGGTGAATGTGAAGTCCAGTTAGGTTAAACAGTCCTCTCTTATGTGGGTTACCTTGCCTGGGAAACTACCAGTTTGGACGTAGACTTTTTTGTCCTTTTGAAAAATCTCTGAGTTACTTCAAATTACAAAACAAAAACAAACCCCCAAACCCAACCCAAACAAAACTCATACCCTAAGATCCACAGTCCTGGGCAAAGGCAAAGGGAGATGTTATACTGATATTCGAAGGGATTGGATAAATATGACCGTGGGCTAATCACATATGTGTTGCCAGTGTGCTGAAAAAGAACCATCAGTACTTAGAAAGTCCAAATACAGCAACTCTACTTCCTGATTAAGAGTTGTAATCTGTTTGTTTTATGACAAGAGACATGATCAAAGGACTCCTTAGATCTTTAGTGAAGCCTAAGAAGGGACAACCAAGTAACTGTGTTCTTGCTGTCATTAAAATAGAAGATTCAGCCGGGCTTGGTGGCTCAGCCTGTAATCCTGCGCCTTGGGAGGCTGAGGTGAGTGAATTGCCTGAGCCCGTGGGTTCGAGACCCACTTGGGCAACTTGGTGAAACTCTACAATAAATAAAAAAATCAGCCGGGCATGGTGGTGAGTGCCTGTAAGTCCGGCTACTTGGAAGGCTGAGGCTGAAGGATCGCCGGAGCCCAGCAGGTCGAGGCTGCGGTGGCCGGGAGCGGCCACTGCACTCCAGTCGGGGTGACGGAGTGAGACTCCAACTCAAAAAAAAAAAAATAGAAGATTCAAAGATCGTTCAAATCATAGAGTTTCAGATAATTACAATGAGATTTGAATTGTTATATGTCATGGACTGTTTATTTTGACTACAGTTTAGTTGATGAGGTGTGCCCCCCCGCCGCCCCACTGGCAGTTGCCCACTACTGCCAATCCCTTTCTTATAATATGATAATCGTTCAAGGTCCGCTTATGAGTGAGAACGTGTGGTACTCAGTTGAAACTATTAAAATGATCCCTGTTGGTGACACATGAAAACATGCTCAGCCTCAGTAATCATCAGAGAAATGCAAATCAAAAGTACAATGAGATACTACCTAACACTGGCAAGAATGGCTATCTTTTTTTTTTTTTTTTTTTGAGTTGGAGTCTCACTCTGTTGCCCAGACTGGAGGGCAATGGCATGCTCACGGTCACGGCAACCTTAACCTGCTGGGCTCCGGCAATCCTTTCGCCTCAGCCTTCCAATTAGCTGGAACTACTACAGGCGCATGCTACCATGCCCGGCTATTTTTTGATTTATTGTAGAGATGAGGTCTCGCCAAGTTGCCCGGGGGGTCTCAAACCCACGGGCTCAGGCAATCCACTCGCCTCGGCCTCCCAAAATGCTGGGATTACAGGCTGAACCACTGAGCCCAACCAAGAATGATTATCATTAATAAGTCAAAAAAAACAACAGGTGCTGGCACGGCTGCAGAGAAAAGGGAACACTTCTACACTGTTGGTGGGAATGTAAGCTAGTTCATCCTCTGTGGAAAGCAGTATGGCAATTTCTAACGGAACTAAAAATTGATCTTCCATACAATCTAGCCATCCTCTCCTAGGAATATGCCCGGAGGAACATAAATCATTCTACAAAAAAGACACCTCCACATGGATGTTTATTGCCTCACTATTCACAGTAGCAAAAACATGAAACCAACCCTGTTGCCTGTCGAAAGTGTAATAAAGAAAATGTGGTACCTATACATGAGGGGATATTACACAGTCGTAAAGAAGGACAAAATCATGGCCTGTGCAGCAACTTGGATGCAATTGGAGACCATCGTACTAGGTGAACCACTACAGAAACAAAGAACTGAACACTGCATGCTCTCACTTGTAAGTGGGCCCTGAACACTAGTCACAATAACATAAGGGTAGCTGGGCTCGGTGGTTCAGCCTGTAATCCCGCGCCTTTGGAAGGCTGAGGTGAGTGGACTGCCTAAGCCCGCGGTTCGAGACCCGCCTGGGCAAATTGGCGAGACCTCATCTCTACAATAAATTTAAAAAATCAGCCAGGCGTGGTAGTGCGCGCCTGTAATTCAGGCTACTCAGAAGGCTGAGGCGGAAGGATCGCCGGAGCCCAGCAGGTCGAGGCTGCGGTGGCCAGGAGCGGCCACTGCACTCCAGTCTGAGTGACAGTGAGACTCCAACTCAAAAAAATAAATAAATAAATAACATAAGGGTGAGATTAGCAGTTGCTAGGCACTACTAAGGAAGGAAGGGAGGGAGGTCGGAGAGGGACATGTGACAACATAGTGGGTACCTGGTCCACTACCAGGGGGAGTGAAGGCCAGCTAGAATCCCAGACTTCACTTGCATGATGGCTACTTATGTAGCAAATCCTCACTGTACTCCACAACTCTAAAATAAATAAAAACAAAATAAAAGGATCCCTGCTGGTGTCTCCTCCAGAATGGCATCGTGGTTTGTGAATTTCTGGCTGTGACATTGAGAGATAATTTACACGGAGGGGTGGGTGGGTGGACTCTCACTTCATAGCTGTTTGCTCCTTTCCCACTTCCTTCTAAATAACTGTATCACCAGAATTAATGGAAAAATTATGCTGGCGCGCGCAGATACACACACACACAGACACACGAAATCTACCACATTCTGCCAAAAATGAACGTATACATCATTTTAAAAGTAAGCATGACAGGTTCTAAGAAATAGACTGTAGAATTTCTGGAGAACACACAGGAGGTCAGTTATTCCCATGCCACCCTTAGAAGCAGCAAAGAACGATTCAATCTCAGGGCTGCTACTTACTAGCTCTGTGTCCTTGGGCAAGTTATTTAGTCTCTCGGAGACCTGTTTCTTCAGCTTTAAAAGGTGAGTAATAAATTATGTACTTGGAGAGTTGTTTTGAGGATTAAATGATATAACAGAGGCAAGACGCTTAGTACAGTAATCATCACTTTTCCAGGATTTTAGTTATTCACGATCAACCACCGTATGAAAATATTCGATGGAAAATTCCAGAAATAAACAATTCATAAGCATTTTTTTTTTTTGAGTTGGAGTCTCACTCTTGTCGCCCAGACTGGAGTGCAGTGGCCGCTCCTGGCCACCGCAGCCTCAACCTGCTGGGCTCCAGCGATCTTTCCGCCTCAGTCTTCCAAGTAGCCGGAACTACAGGCGCAGGCTACCACGCCCAGCTAGTTTTTTTTATTTATTGTAGAGATGAGGTCTCGCCAAGTTGCCCAGGCGGGTCTCGAACCCGCGGGCTCAGGCAATTCACTCACCTCGGCCTCCCAAAGTGCGGGATTACAGGCTGAGTCACTGAGCCCGGCCTTCATAAGTTTTAAATTGTGTGACATTCTGAGTAGAATGATGAACTCTCTCACCATCCCACTCTGTCTGCGCAGGACATGAATGATCCCTTTGCTAGTATCCACACTGTCTACATTACCCACCCCTTAGTCACTTTGTAGCCGTCTTGGCTATAAGAAAGACTGTCGTGGGATTGCAGTGCTTGTATTCAAATAACTCATATTTTACTTATTAATAGCCTCTAATCACAAGAGTAGTGATGCTGGTGTATTGCTATAATTATTCTATTTTATTATTTCTTATTGTTATTAATTTCTTATTGAGCCCAATTTATAAGTTAAACTTTATAATAGGTAGGTATGCTTGTATAGGAAAAAACATAAAATATACAGGTTCAGTATGATCTGCAGTTTCAGGCATCCACTAGGGGTCTTGGAGTATATATCCCCAAGGATAAGGAGGGACTATGTACAGGACATAACAGGTACACAATAAATACTCTGAACATTTTCCCTTTGACAGCTATCATCCCAGGAAAGCTTCAAAAGTTGACAAAGAACCATTAAATGAGAGTTATAGAAACCAAAAGATAAACGTCTTTCTGAATCTTTGTATCGCTGAGACCCAATCATGATGGATATTTGTCAATCTTTCTCCGAAAATACACTAAAATATGATTATGACCATGTTAGGATGGCAAAGCTTTTTGGATGGGTTGCCATGTTTTATTTTATAACAACATAACAATTTGTATTTTTATTTGTTTAAAATATATTTTAAGGAATCAGACATCAGACATATTTACACAATAGCTGCTTGGCTGGCACCGCTAGACCTCATTCCAGAATGGTCTGGCTGTCATACAATGTACCACCCAGTATCACACATTGTGACTCATCTTTCCACAGCAGAGAAGAGAGAGGCCAATAAGATGCAGTGGAGGAGGCACTGTAGTCCATATGTGGGAACTCTTTTTCTTCTCTAGTTGCACTGTCTTGGCTGACTTCAGTGACGCCTGGCTGAAGGTGGGCTGTTCAGGTGTTTCAGCGCACTTTTTCTCCCACCGGAGGAACCTAGCCTTTCTCGCTTTTCTGGGGTTCAGTCTTGTTGTCCTTTTATTCCCTTCACTGTCTCCACCTTGCATTTGTGGGCTAACAAAGGGATGGCACAGATGAGGTGAAAGACAGATCCTGAATCCTGTGGCACCCATTTTCCCACATTTTTTGCATGGAGTACTCAGGGTTCTTGTTGCTAGTTTGTCAGAATCGGTCACAGACAACTTGGGCACTTCTAAGCTTATATGGGCGCAGGAGCAACCCTTGGTCTGGAAAAATATGACCACCGTAGCCCTCTTTTTCCCCCTAGCTCAAAAGCCAAATAATATTGCATTTAATGCTTCTTTTTTTTGCATTTAATTTTTGATACCAAATGCATTTTCTGGAAAATATAGGAATATCTGCTTGAAGATTTGTGGTTTGTTGCAGAATGATCATTCAACAAAATATTTTGGACTCAATTCTAAGAAAAGCCCAGGGACGAGTGTTTAAAACACTAGTAGCCAAGATTAGTTCAAAGAGGAAACAAAATGGGTTTAATTCCATCTTTTTATTCTTATGAGCATTTATCTTTCAGGAAGACTCAATGGAATTTGCCCTTTGATGTGATTTCAATATTTCCAGATCTAATTGAGTATAAAAATGTAGATGTTGTCTTCTCACTGAACTCTGCTTTGTGTAGGCATTTGAGGAATATGCAGGATTATTGATGGAGATAATTTGAAAGCTGATACATAGAAATAAATTCTACATCTCTTACCCTTTGGCTGATAGAAGTCACTCACATCTTAGGAACACATTTTCTACTTTGCATCAATGTTTTTGCTTCAGAAGTCATGGTTTTGTGTAAAATATAGCCCAGCGGCAGCTCTCTGTGACATTTCACAGTGTCACGTAAAGAGGACAAACAGCTTTACTGTGCTCCTAAAAGAAGCAGCCATATTTAAACTATAAGCTGGGACTGCAGAAGTAAAAAGTTGGTTATAATGTCTCCTCCACCCATTCTGTCCTCTGCTGCCAGTTCTATGCCTCTTCCCATGCAGGTGTTTCCATGCTTAGCTTCCCTTCATGAGCTTCATGGACAGACACAGCTTTGCCACCCCCACTGTCCCATACCTTTGTCCTTCATGTTATCCAAATGCCTATTCCTGATGGTTCTTCTCTCCACACCCTTCACTTGCTCCTTCTGCCCTTTTCCATGCTGGGTCTCTACCCTTGCTTGCCCATCTTGGGATTTTTTTCTGTATTCGAATCCAGGGGGCAGAGCCGGGCTCCTGGCCTTTCTTTTCCTTTCTTTTTCTTTTTCTTTTTTTTTTTTTTTGAGTCAAAGTCTCACTCTGTCATCCAGGCTGGAGGGCAGTGTCATGCTCAGGGCTACTGCAGCCTTGATCTGCTGGGCTCAGGTGATTCTTCTGCCTCCGCCTTCCAAGTAGCTGGAGCTACAGGCGTGTACCACCATACCTGGCTTATTTTTAAAAATTTATTGTAGAGATGAGGTCTCGCCAAGTTGCCCAGGCTGTTCTCAAACCCCTGGGCTCAGACAGTCCTCTTGCCTTGGCATCCCAAAGTGCTGGGATTATAGCCTTGAACCACCTTGTCCGGCTAGGACTTTTTTTCTGCTTTTCTAGTTCAGGGCTGAAGTATATTTGCCAGCAAGGCATAATAATTATATTAGTATATCTGGGTATATTACTCAGTGCTTTAAGAAATTCATCCATTTTTTTCCCCTTTGTCATTAAGTTCAGGAGAGGCAAGAGGACTTTTTAATATCAGGGTGTCCTGAGTCCTTGAAAGTGAGGTCATGAAGTTTCCTTCCATTCTGTCATGAGCAAGCTTTTGTTTCCTGTCTGATGAAGTTTCTGTATCTGAGCAGCTGAATATATTGGGTAAGGAAGGACGTGAGATGGAAAATCATTATTATGGAAGGTGGAGTAGGGCCTCAGGAGAAGGACCTTTGGCCACATTTCATGGTTCAGCACTAGGAAGGTCTGTCCACTGTGATATAGCTTGGATGTTTGCCCTGTCCAAATCCCATGTTGAAATATGGTTTCTGTGTTGGAGGGCTTATGTGGGAGGTGATTGGTTCATGGGGGCAGTTCCCTCAGGAATGCCTTGGTACCATTGCTAAGGTGAGTGAGTTCTCACTCTATTAGTTCAGGCAAAAGCAAAAAGAGCCTGGCAGCTTCTCTTCTCTTTCTTGCTCCTGTGCTTGCCATGTGACACACCTGCTCCCGCTTTGCTTTCTTCCATGAGTAAAAGCTTCCTAAAGCCTTGCCAGAAGCCCAGCAGATGCCAGCACCACATACCAAGTAAAACCCTCTCCTTCATAAAGTATGCTGCCTCGGGTATTTCTTTATAGCAATGAAAAAGGGACTGATACACACTGATTGCAGGAAAGTAGGGTCCCAGGGTGATATTTCTTAAGCGCTCTTATATTCTTTGTTTAAGTAAATCTGATTCGTTATTTCCCATTTAGTAAGGTTGATTTGTGTTAGTGGTAAATTCCTTTTCAGAAGTTTCTCCTTGAACATACCTGGTATTCTCTGGACTGGGAGGTCCTAATGTTTTGGTCTTTGAAGTCCTAAAAGTTGATGAGATTTTCATGCCGTCTCTCCCAAGGTTTCTGCTATTCAGCGCTGCACAGGAATGCACTGAAATTGACATGTTATTTTCCCTGTCACCCTCTCTTTCCTTTCCCTTAAACTAGGAGGCAGCAGGAGAGTGAACGCCCTGGTTGAATTTGTATATATTTGTCATGTCATCTCAGTGTAATCATAAAGTGATTCTCCTTAGACGACAACATAGCAGCAGCAATCACACCTTTCCGGGAGCTTTCAATTGGTTGTAGTGATGGCGTGCATTTATCCAAGGCATCTCTGCCGATCATACTTATCCTGGTGCCTACCTGTGGGTCCCATTTACCAGAGAAGCATTTTGTTCTCATGCATTTGCTTGGCGGCTTTCCTAGAGTTTTCATCCAACTATCCCTATCAGTTCCATGCTCTCATTCGCCAATCTACTTTTACTTGGATATTGACTTGGTTATTTCTCCCATAAGGGATTTCTCAGCCTAGCTTTTTAAAGATCTCTCTCCTACTTTCCTTGACCTATTCCTCATCTCCCCACCCCACTACTTCCTTGTCTTCCTGTCAAGGCAGCTCTACTCCTCTCTCTCTTCCTCCTTTATCTTGTTGTTCAGTCAGTCCCACAGCTTCCCCCAGATTCACCAACAGTCAGTACTGCAACCGCCCCGACTGAGTACCTTCTATGTACCAGTCCCTCCCTTGCAACACTCATTGTGAAATCTCTTAAAAAGCAAGGTACCAGCCTGGGCATTGGTGAGACCTTGTCTGTACAATAAATCAAAAAATAAGACGGACGCGGTAGCTCACATCTGTAGTTCCAGCTACTTGGAAGACTGAGGCAGAAGGATCACTGGAGCCCAAGCAGGTCGACACTGGGGTGGCCATGAGTGTGCCACTGCTCTCCAGCCTGGGTGACAGTGAGACTCCGACTTAAAAAAAAAAAGCAAGGTAGATATCATCATCCCGGTTTTACAGTTGAGAAAAGTAAAACCTAGAGATATTAGTTACTTTTTCTAAGTAATATGATCCTGTTTGGAAGACTTAGGATTCAAATCCTAACTCACTGACTCTAAATCTGTGCTTCTTCTACCACATTACAGTGTCTCTGACAAGAAAGACCATGCATAGTCAGATGAAATGACATTAGCAGCCGGGCTCGGTGGCTCAGCCTGTAATCCCGCGCCTTTGGGAGGCTGAGGTGAGTGGATTGCCTGAGCCCGCGGGTTCGAGACCCGCCTGGGCAAGCAAGACCTCATCTCTACAATAAATCAAAAAATTAGCCGG
>CAUYQG010168536.1:0-33842 GCA_963574415.1 Tarsius wallacei | reverse complement strand
CTTCCAAGTAGCTGGAACTACAGGCGCGCGCTACCACGCCCGGCTAATTTTTTGATTTATTGTAGAGATGAGGTCTCGCTTGCCCAGGCGGGTCTCGAACCCACGGGCTCAGGCAATCCACTCACCTCAGCCTCCCAAAGGTGTGGGATTGCAGGCTGAGCCACCGAGCCCGGCTAGATACCCCATTTTACAGATGAGAAAACTGAGTCCCAAGAAGGTTGAATCTTTTGTCCAAGATCACATGGCCACCAGGGGGCAGAGTTAGAATTAAAATCCAGCTCTACGGACCCCAAATTTGTGCTCTCTCCAGTGGATCTTAACACTTGTGCAGTTGCAGCTGATGCTTGTAAAATGTATCTAGAATATTTTACTTGTAATCTTATAAGGAAAGATAGAAGAAAGAGATTTGCTTTCCCTGGAAGCAAAATGGCTTATTGCCAACGGTATCATTGTGAAAGAGAAGATGAGAAAGCACAACAGGAGGAGCCCTTCAAGATTCACATTCAAAGGTTTCTATAGACAGAAACTCTGATAGTGACATGCTTAGAGATTTAAGCTGGAGCTGAAAACCAAAGGCTATGACAATGTGAGGTTTTTAATCCCTAGATCTGGAGAAGGAGGAAAGTGGTATGTGTGCTGGCAGCAGGGTGGGACATAGCTCACCTAGAGCATAACATTTTAGTCACCATCAGTAGGTCCTAACACGTATATTCTCCCATGATATGTACCTCTGTACAGGAAAGAGGTTGTAAGAAACACTCACCATTTCTGGGTGCCTCACCTTACCTGCCAGACACTTTGTAATAACCTCAATACAGTGGGGAATACTGAGGCTATGGTCTAAATGTTTGGGTTCCCCCAGAATCTATGTCTTGAAATCCTGACTCCCAAGGTATTAGGAGATGGGATTTTGGGGGGTGAGGACTTCGTCCTCATGTTGAGATTAGTGCCCCAGAGAGCCTGCTCACTCTTTCCACAATGTGAGGACACAGCTAGAAGGCACCATTTATGAACAAGGAAACAGGCCTTCACCAGACACCAAATCTGCCAGTACTTGGATCTTGGAATTCCTTGCCTCCAGAACTGTGAGAAATAAATTTAAGTTGTACATAAGTGTCATATTCTGTGGTATTTTGTTATAGCAGCCCAAAGAGACTTAGACAACTGGAGAAACATCATTTATGAGGATGGATTGTTACACTTAAAAGTTTTTAAGTACAAGAATATGTGTCTTCATTAACTTTAATAACAGAAAAAAATTCTTTTGCAAAGAATCTAAATTGAGCGCACAAAGGGTTTGAATTGTAGCTGATGGGGAAGACAGACCTGTATATGAGGTCTGACTGCCCGGACCAGGCCTCTGACTAACCCTGCTTTACCCCCTTGCCCAATAAAGTGGGAAAGGACTTATAGCAGGCCTCTCCAAACTATCACAGCCCAGACAACTTCCTCATGAAGCTAGACAAGAAGCATCCTTCATCCAAGTAATTGCCAACCTTATGCCCAGAGAGGCCCAGCCTGCCAGCCTGTTCCACCTCGCAGAGGGCATTCATCTAGCACAACATGACAATCCCACCTTGTCACCTCCCAGACTCTAGATCTCAAGGGATGGTTTGGAAAGAAAGAAAGAGTGAGGAATAAGACTTTCTTGGAGAGCCAAAGGACCAATTATTGACTTTGTGTTTGACTTTGGTTCTGTCCTTAACCAGCCTTATGGTCAAACTATTGACCACGAAGGACAGTTAGGCAACCTTATAATAGAACATCTATTAAAATCCATTGTACTCTCCATGGACTCAACCAGAACCCCTCAAATCTGTACAGGATTCTTGTATTCTGGTCAATACTTGTTTCACACTAGAGTATGCCCAGGACTGGCTACATAATTTATGGAACTGAGTGCAAAAATGAAAGTGCAGGCCCCTTGTTCAAAAACTTAGGAATTTCAAGATGATGACAGCAGAGCATTAAACCAAATGAGGACCTTTCTAAGCATGAGGCCCTGTATGACTGTACAACACATATGCCCAGGAACCTGGCCCTGATTATGCCAACCTCAGCAGTGACCCACAAAGGTCCACAAGCACTGCTAATTCTATGAGTCTGTTTTGAAATATTCATACAAAAAAATATTTTAAATACTCCAGTCCTTTCAGAACTAGAGATGCCACACATAGTATCAGTGGGCTGGTTTCATGGGCTGCCTCTCAATCCTCCTAGCTATGACTATCCAAACAAATATGACTCCCTAGTGGGTTTCCTTGGGGAAGCAAGTACATGCACAAAGACTTCTGGTCAACACCCTGGCCAAATAGGAAAGGAAAGATTCATGACCACAAAATTCAAGAATTCCTTCAATACATTTTAACCCTTGTTTTCCTCAAAACAGGGTTAGTTTGGCTAATACTTGCAATAAAATATGCAGAGTTGTGCTGAGGCTTAAATATCATGGCTTCACTTTTGACTTAGGCTGGATGTATTTGGGGAAAGGTGAAGAAAATTCCATTGACTTGTTAAAGTCACTCAAAGGCCAAATCCATTATACTGAGTTGCTAGGGACAAATACTGCAAATGATATCAGAGGGGCCTGCCAAGAACTAAATGAGTGACACTCTATATTATACAGAATTTGGCAGCTAATATCACCACTAATGCCACTCTAATGATAAACAAACCAAAAAAAACTAGCTATTTTGGAAGTTTGGGGTTTGTGGGTCTATTAGAGAAGGGGTCCTGTGTTCATTATCTTTGACCTGAGAAAGACACAGAAATCTCTTGTATGTAAAGGAACTGAGAGTAAACTATACCCTTGGACCAACTATCTGACAGGAATCCCAGCAAGCATGGCCTCCCATTTGCTTCTGAAGTAGAAAAAACCTTGTGGCCTGATCCCAACTCCAGGTGGTCTAACACAGAGGTATGTGGACCCTTAAGGCACTTGGCCTCCAGTCGAGGGATAAAATAGCCTAATCTGTGGTGGCCGGTCAGACATGGCTTGGTGCAATTCTGCAGTCATAACAAACACAGAGCCTACTGAGAATGCCATTCCTTACCATATTCAACATCCATGAACCATCAAGGAAGGATTTACCAGGTCCCAGAGTGGGACGTGATGTGCGTCGCTATCCTTGGTGCTGAACCATCACTGCTCTCCACAGCAGCATTGCCCCTTTAGGATAATTCATGCCCAGCCTTTCCTGCTACTCAGTTTTTCTTAGTTCATCTTTTTCTAACTTGATATCAGTGAGTTTACAGTAACAATAGAAAATATGCAAAAAAGGGCCAGGTGTAGTGGTTCACACCTGTAATCTCAGCACATCGTGAGGCCGAGGCAAGATGATTGCTTGAGCTCAGGAGTTCGAGATAAGTCTGGGCAACATAGCAAGACCTTATCTCTACAAAAAGTCCAAAATTTAGCTGGGCACGGTGACATCTGCCTGTAATCCCAACTACTCAGGAGGCTGAGGCAGAAAGATCACCTGAGCCCATAAAGTTGAGGCTGCAGTGGTGAGCCATGATCATGCCACTGTACTCCAGCCTGGATGACTGAGTAAAATCCTGAATCAAAATTTTTTTTTGATTTTGTAAGGAAAATATGCAAAAAGCACAACCACAACCCACGTTTAACAATCTCTACAATGAGTTCTGTGTACATATATTCCACAGCTAGATTGTTCTTCTGAGCAGCTGGCTGAGGAAGCACATACCCCTGTTACTCCTCCTGATGCTCTGTCTGTGGACATGACAGTTACTTAGGAGTTCAACTCTCTTTGATCAGAATGCTTAGCACCCTGGCTCCCTGAATGGTAAACACCAGGTCATCCTTAAACACTATAGTCTATCATGATCTCAACTGGGAAGTCCTTCCTGACTGCCTAGTCCCCACTCCAGACAGAGAACTAGTGATGCCTTTCTCCACACCCAACAGTGTTTCATACATGCCATTATCCCCCATCCCTGCAGTTCTGAACTGAGTGTCCACTTCCTTTATTCAGATGTGAACTCCTTAAACAAAGGGTAAGTGTTTTAGTGAAATTAAGAACACAGATGTGGGGTTTAATTATTTCAACTGTCTAAGTTTTTAAAATCTCTGTAATTTCTGTCTACTCACCTCCTACAAGATCAAAGTGAGAGACAGGCATGGTAGTATTTAATATTCAACTGAGTATATGAAGTGTTATTTGATAACATCTAAGACAACCCTGGAGGCCGATTAATCACTCCAGAAATAGATGGAGTCATCTGGAGGCACAAGGCCAAGATGTCAAGTGACTCTCTTAAGGTCACCCCATTCATCAGTAATGGCATCTGGGATAGGACCTACTCTCCATGTCAGGACTCCAAAAGTCACTCCACTCTGCAGCACTCACAGGGACACCAGCAGAAGGAGGCCAAAATGCTGAGAGGTTATCCAGCAGCAAACTCAAAAAAATTCATCACAGTGCCTCTTGTAGATGAATGCAGTTCAGACCTCAAGAGACATTGGGTCAGTCTTTCCTTTCCCTCCTCACAAGGCCAACTCATGACCACAGCCACACCTGAAGGGCATCAGGGTTTCCCATCAGGGAGGAAGACAGGAGCAAGACTACCTTGGCCTCAGAGATGGAGAGGCCTGCCGTTAGTGAGCGTTTGGGTTGGATCTGAGATTTTAAAGGCTCGTTCCCTTTTAATTCACCTACTTTATTTTAATATTAACTCAGTTAAGTTTTTTTCAGAAGGCGTAAGGAAGGAGAGATATCATAAATCCGGATACAGCAGAGAGCACATTAAAAATGCAGTTCTATTATCTTAAAACTAGAGATGTAATTAGAGCAGTCATGTAATATGAAGAGAAATTACCAAAAAAATATTTTAAAGGCCTGGGTGAAAGGAGAAAAAGGTCTACATCATTTAATCTCTAATACATAGATAGAAAAGGAGAAAAATACACCTTCAGATCTTTCAAATACTTCCCCGTTGCCCCCTAAATTATAATTTTCACTCAGCTTTTCAGTTCCACATGCATAATTTACCACAGTGCACAGCAGCCTCATTTCTTCCTTTCTTCACCCAAGAAGCATATATCTTGGGAGGATGTGGAATTCATCCCTAGAGTCATCCAACTGATCTTTGGTTTTGGGGACACTTGGAATTATTATTTTAAAAGAGCACTTCCTCCTGCTATACTATGAGCTCTAAAAGTTCACCTAAACAAAACAAAACACAACACTGTATCAAGTTGTCACAACATCCTATTCATTTGTCAAGCTCATAGTGAGTGCCTGCAGTGTGCTGGGTACACCGTCCGCCTGGTTTCTGTCCTCAGGGCTGGAGGTACAGATTAGTAATAAGGGCTCTGTCCCCAAGAGCTCAAAGTTGGGCAGGGGCAGGGAAAGAAAGGAGAGATGGCAACACACTTGCTTAGAGCTGTGATGGAGGACACAACAGAGAGCTATGGGAGAAAAGGAGAGCAGGATCACAAGCTGTCCTGGGATCCAAGAAGGCTTCTAGGTGAGAGATGCTTGAGACAAGTTTGGGAGGCTGAGTAGGAGTTCCTGAATCAAGGAGGGAGGCGCACATTATAGCCAGAGGGAACAGCATGAAATATGAAGCAGTGTGATCAGCAGGCATCTAACACAGGACTGGCAAGCTATGACCCGAAGATCAAATCCAGCCTGCTACCTGCTTTTGTAAATAAAGTTTTACTAGAACACAACCTTGTCCATCATGTAATGTATTGTCAACAGTTGCTTTCACACTACAATGGGAGAGTCCAGTCGTTGCAACAGAAATCTTATGACCCACAAAGCCCAAAATATTTACTATCTGGGCCCTTAAAAAAAAAATTTGCTGATCCCCCGGTTTAAGGATTTGGAGTTGATTCAACAGAATAATATGCTCAAGAATAAATATAATTTAAACTGTAGATGTTATGTTGCCAATCTCTAAAAAATCTAAAGCCCCATTTCCAAAAGGGTGTTGCAGACAAATTAAAATTTTGCATGTTAAATACATTTGGGAAGTGCAAGGGTAAAATAAAGCAGGTTTCTTTCTCATAACTTCTCAGAACCTTAAATGCAAAAATGACTAGGGGAAAAAAATTTAAGTAGAATTTCTCAGTTATTTGTTCCAAAAACTTTTTGTAAAGAACCCCTCATCTGCAAGAAAACCATTCAATTCTAACATAAGTCTTTCTTTTTGTATCCTAAAGAGCTTATATGTCAGGGCAAAGCAGAACTTAGAAACCTTGAACCATTTATAAGAACTGCAGTCTGAAAAGCACAACAATCACAACTTTGAGGTACTGAAACAGGTTTTTCCATTATTTCACCTTTCACACAGATGGGTTCATTACCTCCTGTCAACAAAAGAATTCCAACATTTATGAATAGAACCTATGGAAAACATACACAAACCCCTCCTGCTTCTAAGGCTCCAGGGTCTCTGGCTCAGGCCCTTAGGGTAGGAATACAATGCCAGATGAATTCTCTCCATTAGGGCTTCTCTGCCTAACCTAAGGGTCACTCAGAAGTCATTCTCCTCACCAAAACTGAAAATAGTTAGGGTCCTTAGCTAACAGAGGTAAATACTGCAGCATTCTGCTACTAGCACCAGAAAACTCTGGAATCCCAGTTCCTGAGAAAACCTCCCTCTGTTTTCAGCCACACTCACTACTCTGAATCAAAGAAAAAACAAAGAAATGTGAGCCATGAAGGGATGAGAAGCTCATCTTCCCAAATGGATTCAATTTCATCAAGTATAATAATAACCCATGTAAACCATAAAGTGCTTCCTTTTGTGATGGCTCATTTCACACGGGAGTCAGCCATGAGGGCAAGGGAAAGATGAGGCAGGGCTGTACTAAAGTCTGTGCATGCTCTGGGAGTAGAGGGAGACAAATGCCCTGTTCTGTAGCCGATGCTAGGCACAGCCTGAGTTCAAACTCAGATTTAGGGACCCCAGGCTCATGATTCTGAATTAAACAAGTGACCCCGGCTCTCTAACACTCATTTTTATGCTTCTAAAATGGGGGATAGGGGGCCTTAGCACAGAGCATGGCACAAAGAAAACAATCATAGGAAGCAGCTGGTATTCACTCAATTATGTAAACAATGCCTACCATAGCCTGGGGCTGCAGCAAGGACTAAGGCAGCTACAACTTCAAGGGTTTATCAAGTGTGCAGCAAATGTTCAGACAGATCCTTTAGGGCTCCAGCTTTCCCCAGTCAACCTGAATCTCCCATCACTCTGTTTCCCCAGCTCTGTAAGAGCACTTATTTTCGGCACTCAAAGAGATGACATGTTCTTGTGCTCATGACAATTACCCTGCCTTCAAGCTTGACCTCTAACAGCTGTGTCTCATCTAAAACGACCATCACAAATGCACAGGGACACATGCCCTGGAAAAAGCAGGTGATTCCAGAGTCGCGGCAATTCCACGTCCCTGCAAATGACAGGAAGTAAGTCCAAGGAAGGCAACAGAGCTGCTCTTTTCAGTCACTGCTAAAATCCCTGCACAACACTCATTTATTTTATTGGCTCCTCTTAACCTCAGGCAAATGTGAACCTAGAAATTGAGAGAACACAATATACTGAGGATTTTTGTTTTGCTTTTAATCTATGGGCTTCCCAGAAGTCAAGTTTTAGAGAGGAAAAATGCACCATAGCAAAAAAAAAAAAGCACCGGAGTATATGGGCCTGGATAAAGATCTAGCCCTGCCACCAACCAGCCATGTAACACTAAGCTAGTTACCTCTTCTCCACAGGCTCCAGTTTCCTCTTGGCCAGCAAGGGTGCAGACCACCCTAAACTGCATAGTTGTAGCCTCAACACTAACATTCTGCGCTATGAACCAGAAAGGGGTGCACACTACTATGGAATTATGGGATCCCCCTGCATTTCTTTCAATATATTTTCTGAATAGCAAAAAATATATTATGTATATACACATACATACACACACACATTAGCCCTGATTCTCCCAAACTCAATTCCATCTTCTTACCCATTGATAATTGTGATTTTTATTCCAATTTTGTTGGAATCAAGTAAATTACATTTCATAGTTTGAAAAATATTGTTTAGAGACAAGGTCAACTTCAGAGAAGAAAACAGAGTAAAGCTTTGTCTCTGATTATTTCCCATGAAAATATGTAGATTATATCTTTTAAGTGGAGATGAATTGTGATTTAAAGAAATGTTGTCATAACGTGCTGTGAAATAAACTCAGAATAGGCTTTCCATCCAATGCCCAATAGATTAGTTCCTCTGCTTGTTAAATGAATTTGTGCCCCGGCTTCTATTCACAGCCCTGGGTGTTATTTTCAAATTGTCACTTGAGCTATATGGCGCTTCCGGGATTTATTTTCTGTCCTGTGCCATGATAAGCAGTTTCTGCCATCCCAATGGAAAACCACAGTGAGGAAGTGATCGCCAAGGGTCCACTTCCCCAATCACCATTCGCAGCATTTGTAGAGCACTCAGCCATGGCAAAGTAAGACTCAACCAGAATTGACTGCTAAAGTTATCCAGTGCAGTCACTAGAAATCAAATACGGCAGTAACATTCATTTCAGACTTCAGTTTCGGCCCACAGAAGAAACATTAGACATGGAAATAAATCCATTCTCTGGATTTTTCAAAGGCAGTATCAATTTCTTCCAAATTTAAAATCAACATCCTCTTCTCCTCTGCCCAGTGATGAGTGGATTCCTAGCATCCGATTTTATTTATTACACTATCACATTGCAAAAAGTCATTTGTTACCCCTCCTTTATATTTACAATAAAGGGTGACAATATTTATCAAAAAACTCATTATTATGTGTGGCTAAAATTGGATTTTCAAAATAAAAATAGCAATCAAGCAAAATCTCATTTAAAGCAAACAGATTTTTCCATTCTGACGGGGTTATTGAATGCTGATGAGCTCTCCTTGGTAAATGCTGGACAAGGTTGTACTGCTAAGTGGCTTACCCAAAACACCCTCATTTTTCATCAGTCTAGGCAAAGAAAACACAAGTATTTGCATTAAAATTACTTTATAACTTCAGCTTTGGGGTAATCTCAATTTGTTGCCTATAAATACATTTCCAGATGGAGGTATTTATTGACATGTCAAGCCCACCAGATTATTAAAGGTATCCAAACCAGCTTCCAAAATACGTATTTGCTTTGAACCATTATAAGTATGATTTTTAAGATACTTCCCCTATTCTGACAATTTAACATGTGCCAGATTCTGTGCCCAGGACACTTGTGGTTTCATTTCTCCCTTACAATTGTACCATGAGGGGCTTCCCTCACAAGAAAACTGGGGAAAAACAGGGAATCAATTCCAAAGAACGTGTTGACAAATGATCCATTAATTCTTCAATAAGCTGCCTATGCAACTTGGGTCAGCTCACAAGAATTGTTTTAAAAAATAAAATTGTTTATGTCAAAGCACTTCAAAAAAAAACTGAAATATAGGTAATGTGTTCAAATTCTGACTCTGCACCCTACCAACTGTGACAATGAAGTAAGTCACATGACTCTCTGAATGCTTGGAATAGAAAAAAATATATTTAAATTATTTAATGAAGATCTACATTAGAACATATTTTAATAAGTACATACATTTTAAACCCAGGAATTTATTTGGAATTAATTGAAAATGATTAGCAATGATTAGCATAAGTCCTGCCATGAGGACTTATGTTGGTATGCCTAGCCATAACTATTGTTTAAATGTGGGGTTTACTACTAACTTTTCTCAAAGTCTAATTTGTAAATAGCCAATGTTCTTAATGAGAAGTTAATGATCAAATGGTATAATTCATCCTTGGGGAAGTTTATTTACTTTTACAATCCCGCACGGTCACTGTTACTGCTAAATATGAATATCTTGATTAATAGCAGCAACATAATTGGTGTCCAATATCTATTTGTCACCAAAGCTCAATTTCTTTATAAAGTACCTCCATATATAATAAATAAAACCTTCATGTTCTACCTGACAGCTTGATTAACGACCCTACAATCAAACCCTTTTTTACAGCAAGTGAAGAGTGAATATTTTAAGTGTCAGCTGTTCCTCTGTTTCCACTCAGGCTAGAACTGTCCACCAGTCACAGAGAAGAGAGGGGACTCCTGCTATATGTGGTGGGGGGTAAGAACCCTAGGGAGCCTTTGGTATTCATCACTACAGGGTCACCAGATAGTCTGCCAGCTCAGATATGTCTACTCAAAGTTAACAACTACCAGGTACCCTCCTTTCGCAAATGTTTACTGTGCACCTACTGGATGTAGAGTAGAAGATGCAGCTCTTGTCCTCTAAGGTCACCCAGGCTGGGAGGTTGGGTGGACAAATACAGGCTTAGTGCATGCAACATGCCCAGTTCTAGGGTCACTGACCAAGCACATCTCAGGATATTAGCAGGAAAGCAGCTAGGCCTGCTGGGGCAGGAGGCAGACATGGTTCTTAGAAGACTCCATAGAGGAAGTGAACATGACCTGGGCCTTGAAGGAAGGCAAGGCAGTTACAACACCTATAGCTACTAGCAAAGATTGAGGCTGGGGACAGCCTGGGGGCAGCAGCTGGCAGTCAGGAGGCCTAAGTGCTAATCCTGGCTCTGTGTGGCCTGGGTCTCCTTGGACTAAAGGAAGCCTAGGTGAATGTCAGCTTCAGCAGTAAGTTCACATATCTCATTGACATGGGTGTGAGCTTTGGGGTACACAGAGCTGTGCTGACAATAGTCACAAGCCTCAGTTTCCTATCTGTGTAATGCAGATGGTGATGCTCATTCACTCATTGACAGATTATTGTTGTGCACCCACTCTGAGTTTGTCTCCCAGCCTGCCATGAGGACTAATCAGGGCATGTGCTTGGTGTTATACCTAGCACAAAGCAAATGCACAGCAGAAAGGCCTGTGCACTGTCCTGCATGGTAAACTGAGAGCCTCACACACTCCACTCACCTTCTCACACTTTTGGGCAAGGGGTTCAGAAATATAGAGTCACTATGTCAAGTTAAGACTATTCATCATGTTACACCCACATTTGTAGATATTCCTTTTCCTCTCCCAAGTGAGGCTTAACAAAAAAAAGCAAAGGACAGAAAAAAAAGAACAGTAGTTAAGACATACAATGAGTGGGGATAGAAATCTTCTTGGAAACTAAGGCTAAGAAATTCCAAGGCACAGATACAAATAACCCTGTCCATAAAGGGCTTCAACCCACAGACTCAGCTGGAGAATTTTGGGGGATGTCTTAGGCAGTTCCTGCAGCTACATAACAAAATACTGTATACTGGATGGCTTAAAACAGACATATATTTCTCACAGTTCTGGAGCTCAAAGTGTAAGATCAAGGTACTAGTCGATCCTGTTCCTGGTAAGGGCTCTCTTCCTGGTTTGCAGACAGCCATCTTCTCATTGTGTCCTCACAGATCTCTCTTCTTATAAGAGCACTACTCCCACTGAAGGCTCCACCTGATGGTCTAATTACCTCCCAAAGGTCCCACCTCCTAACACCATCACATTGGGAATTAGGCTTTAACATATTAATTTTGAGAAACATAAACATTTGGTCCATAGCAGGGGATTCCAGAAAAATTCACCCAATGTGCATTTCCTCCACCGTCAGGCAGGAGTGATGAGAGTGTAGAAAGCTGCCTCAGAATGTCTCAGCCAAACACCTGAAGACTCAAGAATCAACCTAGGTCAGAGGAGAAGCATGGGGGACAAGCACCCCAAGAGTAGCAGCAGGATCCCTGCAGAAGGAGCTTCTTCTGGGAGAGCAAGAAAAGGCAATTGAAGGCCTAGCCTTTCAAATCTTTCTGCATGTCAGTAATCCGCAGGCAACTTCTGAGGTGCTGACAAGGATGCAAGCAGTCACATTCCTACCTTGGGTCAAATTGTTTAATCTTTAATGGATACATGGCTGCTTCTCATTCCCTTTTTCCTTCTTTCAAAATCAGAAAGGTGCTAGACCTTCTCAGGATGAGCTACATACAACTTCCCTGGGAAGGACTTCAGTCACTCCTAGCGCCTCTCCTCCCAAAAAAGATGGACAGTGTAGGCAGAGGCAGTGGCTGGGTACCATCAGCCACCAACCCAAATCAACATAGATGCTAAATTTGAAGAAACATGCTTGCCATGCAAATGAAGCTTCAAGCCTGGCACCTACAGTGCCTTCCAAACAGTGGCTTTCTAGAGATTCTGGAAACCAACTTCTCACCAGGTGGCCTCAACTATTAGCATCTCAGGCTCTGCCCTTCTGTAGTCCTGAACCAAAAGTCCTGAATCCAAAGAATGAAAATGCTGCTCAAACAACTCATTTCATCCTTATTTATTTTAAAAGTGTTTTCTTCAGAGAAGAGCATTTCTTATTTTGACAGATTATTTATGTTAATGGTATCAGTTAGTCGGCTTCTGACCAACTGTTCGGTTAAAGACACAGACCGACTGGATTTAAGTAAAAGCATTAAGCCAATTTCACGATTTCCAGGCAAACAACCAAGACAGCCCTCAGAGCAAAGCACAGCTCAGTTGGTGACAATGCCACTCAACCTTACCTTTTCATTCATGTGTCTGCTTATTAAAGTAGATGGAAAATCAGAAAGCTCCTGCCAGGGTGTGGACTCAGGGAGGCGGACCTCCTGGCAGGCAAAAGCTGGCTTCTCTCTTCCTGTCCACCTTGGGAGACCAGAATTACCAACATTGCCAAGCAATCAATACCTAATTGTCTCAACTGCTTCAGAGACAATTCTAGAAAGGAGGCCATGATAGATATCCAGGAGGGCTGAAGCTGTGTCTGAAGCCGATTCTAAAAGACACAAAGAAGTGTGGAGAACAGCAGAGACTTTCATCTTAGGGGGAAGGCCATTTTCTGAGTATTAACTCCTGAGCTTCTACCAAGTCTTAGCATCACCAAAGGTTCACGGCCAAACTGACCACATAGTAACCACCAGAGAGGGATCTGGACCACAGTGCATAGAATAGCTCTACAGCTTACTACTACATGGACTCTTTTTTACCTTGTCTTCCACTAGTTTTGCTTTCATCTCTATGGAAACTGGAGTGGGGATCGGAAGCCAGACTTGAAAATGATCGTCAGAAACCATCTCCTAATTCTATTTCCATGGAAACAGATGACAGATCAGTGGAAATAAGGTAATATTTTTAAATAAGGTAATCCTTTTTTAAAAAAAAAAAATCCTTAATTTTCTACCAATTTCACAGAGCTGGAATTTGAGAGTGTACACTGCTCATGAACTAAAAAAGCAGCAACATTTTCTTGAGGTTAAAGATAAATATAGGGCACAAAGAAGTAAAAATACAACCATACGGGAAATCAGTGAAATTAAGAAAACGTCATCTCAGCAGCAATTGCAAGAGCCTGAAGGAGAGCATTCCTCACCCCTCACACAGCGTTTGTCTTAGATCCTTCATCAACTTTGTAATGGCATCATCATATATGATGGTTTTCACAGAAGAAGTAAAGATATTTCCTAAAAATGGAACCCTCATGGAAGCTTTGTAATGGAAGGATCACATATGGGGACAGGATAATTCTCCAAAGCCAATAATCCTCCAAAGCTAACTATTCCATTAAAACAGCCCAAGGAGCCTCAACTGTTCAACAGCATTGATAAAATCTCTTCTGGATGGGCAGTAACCTGGTCATGAAATGTGTCTCTTACATCTGCCATTTCTGTTATTAGGAATGACATTGAGGAAACTGAAGATACCTTGCCAAATCCTTCTTATAAAAGAGTGTTGGTCCAAGATCCAAAATAATGAGTCACAGATTAACAAAAAACAAACAAACAAACAAAAAAATTAAATTGCAACAAATTACAGAATTTGGGGTCAAAAATAGATTGGGCTCATGAGAACTTTATTTTTTTAATTAAATTTTATTTTATTATAGGGATGTAGGTACAAGTAAGGATTAACTACACAAGTAGGCTGCATGCAGGTGAAGTCTGGGCCTCTAACTGGCACTTACTCTCTCTGGTTTAAGACCAGCTACCCTTTGGTAACTCCCTCCCTTCCACCCCTAGCAGTGGGAAGAACTGGCATATTTAGATAGATGGTATTTATGCTTAAGTAGATGGGAGAGATGGAAGTTGTAGGAAGGGATTCATACTGTGGAGCAGATATGTTGGATTTACCCACTTTCTCCGTGGTATCATGGAAACAGCTACAATTTATGAGGGACTTACTCACTGACAGGCGAAAGTGCAACATCTCACATGCATTTGATACAACCTCCTCCCAGTGAAGTACTATCATCCTCAAGTTGTAGAGAAGCAGCCTGACGTTCCAGGTCACCCAGCCAGGGTATCAGGGGCTATACTGGAAACCCAGGCCTTCTGACTTCTGACTCCAAGTTCTCTAAGCCCTCACTGAAATAGTCACCACCAACACCTCCAAAATACTGACCCCCACCCTCAAACAAAGGAGAAAGCAAAACTTCTTGGGGGCAGGTAAAGCAAAGGTCCATGGAAATGAATGAGCACATGTTAACCATAGAAAGTACTAGGTAGATATTTTCTGGACGAAAAGTAAAAAGATTTTAGAAAGAAGAAGTAGAACACAAACAAGAGGGAAGATGAAACAAGAGAAGCAAAATATAAACTTGCGTATTAAAAAAACATATAAAATAAAAATAAACAACAGTCAACGAGGAAGGCTTTAAATCACCTTGTAATGAATGAATGTAAAGTAGTTTTGAAGTGGATATAAATATGCCAAAAGAAAATGTTCTTGTATTTGATAACTGTGAAATGGCAATGACATCACAAAGCTCCACAAGCAAATTACACCATAATATACTCATATGGGAAACAGATTTTAAGGCTAAATCACAGAGAACAACTCAGGTGTGTGAGCCATTTGTTTCCAGCATAAGCTGCAGCAGGACCAAAACTGAATTAAAACATTATAAAATGCACAAATTGGCCACCATCATTATCTCTTCAAAAGAAATCAGAAAATAAGATAATAGCAAGGAATTGCCGCGACACAGAAAAGAAAGCTTCAAGGACGTGAACAGAAATACATAGAAGGAAGCATGAGTCACAGCATTCATGGCTGTGGTCCAGGGGAACTGTTTCTTCCTTAAACACATTAAAAAGGAAATTTGAAACTAAGCAAACCATTTGGAAAAACAGAATACTGGAGCAGGGAAGAAGAAAAGCGAATAATTTGGTTGGATGTATGCAGTAAGGACAAACCCACACACAGCATAACACAACAAAATATGTAAGAGCCTGTTGGGGCTCAGAAACTGGTACCCCAAAATATGGTATTTTGTACATGCTGAACTGAAAAAGTATCCTAAATGTTCCTCTGACCTTTGCCCTCCGACCGCTCAAAACAAAGGATTCTCTAAATTTCCTTACTGCCTAAAGTCCAGACCTACTAAAGAAGAAAACAACTACCTCGAGTCTCTTCCCTGAATTTTCATTAACTGAACTCATATCACAGGAAGGAAGACAAAGTCTGTCAACAAACCTGGCCAGACTTTTATAACAAACTCCCGTCCACAGTGCAACCCCAATAGACTTTGTCCCAGACTACTATATATTCTTCAAGCCCACTGAATTCTCCCCAATAATCATTTATTGCCCCTGAACAAAATTCCTCTTCTTCCCCTTCCATAACCTGCTTTGCCAGGTTCCAAACCCCCATTCTTTCTCTAACCTCAAGATGGCAAATAAGCTTCTCCACCCTGTGGGGACAGGGGGTGTTGGGTCTTCATTTTGAATGCTCCCACATCATGTAAAACTATGATCAAATAAATTTGTATGCTTTTTCTCCCATTAATCTGCCTTTTGTTTTTGTGAATTGATTTTTCAGCAAATCTTCAAGGGCAAACTTTCAAGGGGAAAGTTCCCCTTGACCCATACAAGTCCATTCACTAATGCTTACTATGAATACTTACACAATGGGGCCCCCTTTCACTTCAAAAGCATTTTAAAAGCAATGAAAAATTAGCTACAGTACATGTAATAAAATCTGTACTATGGTGGCATTTAAAAACAGCAAGGAAAACTCAAGTTGCTGAACTTATTTGGACTCTCAAAGAAGAGATTCAATATCCCACAATGTCAGGGCATGGGCACAAATCCAACTGTGAGGATGGGGTTGGGTGTGCCTCACTTTAAAGCCCCCTCCCCAAAAAACACAGCAGGGGCTCAGCAAAAAGGGCCTAAGGTAGCAAGTGGGGTAAACAAAGGGAAATCAACGTCCCCTTCACCACCACTACCAAACTTCCATCTCCTCCTTCAAGAAAAATTTGAGATTTCTCTTCAAAAAAGATTCAAGTTCATCATTTCACTTTTGTTATAACCCCCAAACTGAAACTGCCTATCCAAAATTATTATAGGGCCACAGAGTAAAAGCTATAGAAGACAACCGGAATCCTACAATGTTGCAGTTATGGTTAGAAATTAACATATCTGTTGTTTCTGTTTGCTTTCACTTCAATAGAGAGCAACTGATTACCTTCACATCCCGACCCCTGGGGAGGGGAAAATCTGCCCAAGAGGCTGACAAACATATTTTCCCTTAAACAGTGAACCTTAGATTGCACAGATCTCCTTGCTGGTATCCTGAAGTTTGATAGGTTGAGGGGCTCACGAATCTTTAAACTCTGGGGAACCCAACTCCTGCATACTTTATAATGGCTTACCCCCTGGGGATCAGTAGCTGATGGTCATGGGACTTACCTCAAAGATAACTCCTCTATTATAAAACCTAATGTTAGGTCAAAATGCTAGTGGGACCTCCAAAATGTTAGGTCAGACCAGATGGGGGTCTGCAATCCGGTGCCTCACAAAAGATGCAAAGAATTGCACAGAAGTTAGATTGAAAAATATAGTTGATGTAAAAAGTAAATTAGAAAGAGATTCACCTCCCCAAGGTAGGGGAAGAGGCCAAAGCTAGGAAAAAAATGGTGGCCATAGCTCAGAGAACCACATGGCCAGACCAGAGCTTAGCAAAGCAATGCCCAATGGCTGCTTGAGGTTGAATGCTTTTAACCGTTCCTTTTGATGGGGGCAGGTCGTTAAGGTGATTGGGTAGTGGTCTTTTACACATCCTCACCAAGAAGCAGATGAGGACAGGAGCTGACATCAGGTGATGAACGGCAGGCAGTTGGGTGAGCTAGTCACATGACTGTTGCCACGTGGATGGGGCCTGTCAGGAAGGGCTGATTAGGTAAACTTGTTTCTTATGCAAGTACTTGGAATAGAAAAGCTAATTAGTACAAAACAAGCCAGGGGAGGGGTTGTAAAACAATTATCAATAACTTTCTGAGAAACCTCTGTCCTTGGCTAGTGATTAGAGGGTAAATTAAAGTGAACTGCTAGAAAAACATGACAGTGTTAACATTGCTGCTCATTAGGTATATCAACTCCATCTTATGTCCTTTCACCTAGGAATGGTGTTTGAGATGCTTTTCAGACTTTGCACTCTGATGGACCTGCAGTCTCACCCATATCTCCACCAGTCCTGTAACCCCCTCACAGAAACTGGCTCTACACATGAAGATAGTTTCAACACCCCCATGATGTCATCCACAACCAATCAGCAGTGCCTGTTCCATAGTCCCCCAACCCAACAAATTATTCCTTAAAAATCCCTACCCTAAGACTCTCAGGGAGATGGATTTGAGAAATATCTCCTGTCATCCTCATTCAGCTGCTCTGTGGTATTAAACTCTTTCTCTATGGCAACGACTGCTATCAGTACATTGGTTTTTCTGGGCAGCAGGCCTAAGAACCAGGTTAGGCTGCAATAAAATGAGGAAATGCCCTCATCCACATTTAAGAGAGGTAGCAAGATCTCAACCCATCTCAACAACTGTGGTTATCAGGAGAATGGTTTGCCATCAAATCCTTCAAAACTGTCTCCCCTTCCCAGTAAGGGTCTCTTCTCTTTTTGCCTGTCTTCAGGTAGGACTGAAGAAAGTATGTGGATGGGTGATTGACTTTTAAACACAAATACGTGTAAAAGTTGAAGTCCTATCAACTGGGCAGCACTTAGCATATCCTATAGCAGAGGTCAGCAACTATAGCCTGAGGGCCAAAGCCCTCCCACTGCCTATTTTTGTAAATAAAGTTGTACTGGAATGTAGGCATGCCCATTCCTTTATGTATTGTCTCTAGCTGCTTTCATTGACAGAAAACGTTTGCTGATCCCTAACCTAGAGAAAGGGCCAGCTCCAATGAGCTAGCATCAAACTCATATAGACAGCTTGTAAAACAATCAAATCCCAAAACCCTCCCCCAGGTATTATGACTAAGAGGCCCAGAAATCTGCATTTTAACAAGCTCATCTGACACTCTATAGGCTTATGAGATATTGTTAGAATTTTAAATTAGCTAACTATCATAATATTAAAGAATGACTTTCTTTTTTAAGACAAGTAAAGACTCAGAGCCTGAGCTTCATCAGCTCTTTTCCAAATTAAAATTTTCTAGGACTGAAAAATACAAAGGCCAAACACACCTGTTCCATCTTTTAGACCTACATGTTCTTTGCAAAGATTAATCATTTCCACTAAAGTTTGCTCAGCCATACTCTCTAATTATTAGCAAGTCACTGTTCTTAGACAGGGAGACCATTTCTGTTTCCATAACAACTTGGTTCAGCCTTTGGTGCAAAAAATGCACTTGCAGAAAGAGTAAGCAACTAGCCTGGCTCTGTGTGTGTCAGTCAGAAAAAATAGCCTTGCGGTAACTTGCGACCCTCTACAGCACATTAGCAACCCTTCTGAAAAACCTTTTAATCCCCAAATTGCATTATTATTAAATTTTCTTGTGATGGGCTATTTTAATACTAGTTGTTGCCTGAATCACAGATGAGACTAATAATATAAGGTAATAATGTGCACTTTAGGATAAAGAATGATGCCATTTTTCCCCAAAGGACAAAGAGGGGAGGACCCAAATATGCTCACAGGATGTTAAGCATAAAAAAAGTTCCAAGGTCAATAAGTTAGAGAAATTCTGGTTAAACAAATTAAATCGTTTTCTCCACTCTGAGATTTCAAAGAGCTTTTATTTTGCTCATGGGTTTCTTGTTTCTCCCAGGGTGGAGGAATAGGCTTCATTTCCAGCCACTGAGCTGTTATTTTTGCATGGAGCCATAACTGTCCCCATGCCTTAGTGTGAACTGGTGGCCAGTTCTCTCAGCATCCAGGACTGTCCATGTTAAAACTGGAAAAGTTCTGGGCAAACCAGGACAGTTGGTCACTCCACTTTGTCCTCAGCACTTTCTGAAGGGTTGTCCTTGCAGCTCTTGATACTTGTGCCAGAACTGGCTGAGTGTTGGTCTTCCTGGCTAGAGGACAGGAAACATACTTAATTTCTCTTTGTAACTCCAACACCTACCAAAATGTTTAGCCTGAGAAATACGCTTAATAGATGTTCCTTGAATGAATGACTGAATCAATGAAAGTAGAGAGTAATTTTAAACAAAGTCTATCCCATCTTCTATTCACTCAATACTACTAGGTTGAATCCTATAAAATTGCCCCTCTTGTAGGTCAAACATGGCCAAATATTAGGAATTTCATGTTTCAACCTAATTCACATACTTTTATTCTAGAACTGAGGTTCTACTGGGCAAAATGTGTCATACAGAACCAGTAGCCACCTTCTCCATGTACTTAGCATTAAGTCCAAAGCCCACAGTAGGTGTCAAAAAATCTTGTCCAACTGGGATTACATCATCCCCACCTATATTTAGTGGGCCATTCAGGAAGTGAGACCACCCTTTAACGTACAAAGTATAGGGAGAGAGTCTTTACATTTAGGGAAATTTTACACTTTCAAAGCAAAAAAAGGAGAAAAATTCCACAAATACTGTCACATTCAAGCAGCTTGCAGCAGTACTGTGTATAGCGACCAGGACTTGCCAAAGACTACATGTCAAAGGCTCAACCAAAAACAAGCACATGGGCCCAATACGAATAACACATTTTCTGCCAAATCAAATGAACACCTTTCAATGTGGATTTACATTGGCAGCCCAGAGAGAGTAAACAGCATTGCTGGGTTTGGAAGGGGAGAACGGAGGTGGCAGATGCCTGAAGAAGGCACTGGCAGGGCAGAATTGCAGGGCAAACATTGCAAAGGATCACTCAGCTGTGCAAATGAGTGTTGGCAATGAGAATGCTTGACAGACCAGTGATGCTTTCTAGAAAAAGAGGTCATTCATGGAAACAAGAGAGCTTTCTCTTTGTCATTCAGAGGAGACAGCCAGAGGTCAGGAGAAGAGGAAGTACAGAGCAAGATCTCAGCTCTGGCTGAGGGAGGAAGGACACCCAAAGACAGAAATGAATGTCAGAGAGGCAAGCAAACAGGAAAAACAGAAGTGGGAGGGAAGGAGAGAAGCAGGAGCAGATAGACACATAGGGAGAGAAGGGACCAAGGAATTCAGCCTCGTATAAGTCAAAGTTCAATGGAAAGACATCCCACGAAAGCAGCATGCCATTTCATCAACAGCTGACAGCCCTCAACCAGGCTGGTCAAACATGAACTGAAAAGAGAGAACTCTGCTCCTGAAGCCCTGGCTGGCAGCTTCCATGGTTTAAGCCTTTAACCTTTTTGTGAGCGCCACCTTACCTAGTTATTTGTGCTTCCAAGTGTCAAGAGATAGCTGAGTTTCCGATTATAATTTTTCAATAGTGTTGGACATATCTGGAATTTGGGGCTTTGTAAATAACCTTCCCTCCCTTTAGGATAGTTATTTGCTTATACGTCAAGATGACCTCTGACAACTCTGAATGCATCCTAGAGGGAATCCTGCCATTCAAGAAATTGCAGTCACAAAGACAGCAGGAATTGCACTCACAGCATTCAGTTTAAGAAACACCAAAGTTCTTCCTCAGGCTCCTCTCAAAGTAAATCATCAAGATCACTTTGGCCCAGCAATGTATTGGTATCTCATGACATATATCAAAATGTATGTCTTAATACAGTTACAAAGTGAAGATAAGCCCTCATTAAGCAGCTTCTCTGATCATTCAGCCATTCCTAAGAAATAGTCATTATCTTCAAAACATAAACAAAAGGCTTATGAAACAGTGCCTTAAATGTACCTAGAATAGTGAATCCTCAAAATTCCAGATTTGTAAGGTCTTTCAGAACATTTGACCCACATACCCTCTCCTTTCCCAATCAGACTGTCAGATCACCTGTTGAGCATCTCTCTGTCAATATATAAGGTCTCATTACAGTCTAAGGTTTTCACCATAATTACTCCATCTACATATATATATTTTAGTTTAAAACATCTGAAAAAGCCTAGAGAAAGACTGGAATCTATTGACAGGGCAAAATAATAAAATCGACTCATCTTTCCAGCTGAGTTAAAGTTTGATGAGAATTTGACTTCTTAAATAGAATAGAAGCTGTAAAATGTACACTTGCAAAACTTCATATAAAAAGCTTTTACTGAACAAAATTGATTCCAATGGAAGAAAGATTTGCACACTGATCTGCCCTTGGCTGAGACTACTGAACTCAAAGGAGGAAACAAGAAAACAAGAAGGGAGAAAGGGAGGGAGGAAGGGAGATTCCTTGGCCCTCCTAGGGCAGAATTATCAACACAGAAGAGGTCCACAGCAGAAATATTTTGCAATTCCAAACTGTGCTTCAGAGTGGCCCTAAGTCTGGCCATTATGACTTGTCTGAATCGGTAGTATTTTTCTCATACACATCAAGTGAGACTCCGACTCAAAATAAAACAAAACAAAAAAACCTGAAAAACAAATGCATGAAACAGAATCAGAAATGAGAATCCATGACCCACCAAGCAACATGTGACTCAGTTCCCCATCCCTTTCCATGGACCATGAGGCATTACTTTCAATCTCTGGAGTCCAGGAAAAAACTCTACACCCTTACAAATTAAACCCCCTTTACTTGAGCTAAATGGGTCTGTGGGCATAGGCCACAGCTCTGTGGTAGACATGGTCCCTACTCACATAGGCAATTTTCTTTGCAGGTTCAGAGCCAAACACTCAATCTATTTCATCCTTGAAACTTTTGATAAAATTTGGAAAACTGCTTGTTTGTTTGTTTAATTATTTCATTATTCAGTTGTATGCTTTCAAGAACAAAGACCTTTGGGGTCTCCCTTACCACAATTTACTAACAGCTCACAACCAGTCTCCTATGATAAGCAACATCCCTCTGCCAGCTTTGATGACACATTTCATATCCCTGAGTGTTATGAAATGTCCATTTCAATCTCACAGTCTTGGGCACCAAGAAACACATACTAAAACTGAGAGGAAGCAGCAAGGAATTTCAGGCCAGTGAACAGAAAAACTTCCTGGTATGACAGAGAGTCCCAAATGGAACCCTTGGGATGCGGCACTTACAGCATCAGCTTTCCAGGCACTGAACATTAAAGCAGGTGAGGCCCTGCAAGTCTGCTCTACGGAGCCTTTGGACTCTGGAGAACTGGCCCAGACCACCTGAAGAGCCCTTTCACCTCTCTCATTTGCATCAATCGTGATTTTGTTTGCATAAGCAAACTCCAGAGAGTCAACAAGCCTGCTCTAAAAGTTGAGTCTGGACCCATGATCAGGGCCAGTCACAGGAAAACCCACAGAAGTGCTGAGAAGTCTGCCGACCTTGGAAAACACTCTTGGAATCTCATTTGGATTGTAAATAGAGTTATGCTAGGTCTTATAAGGGGCTCCTCAGCACACACAGAGTCAAGGGAGGTAAGCATCCTTGCACTCCAAATCTAGGCACTCCATTTAAAACTATAAACAACCCCACCCCCAAACTACCCTACCTTATTCAATATCACTGCTAGACACTTCACTCATCTTTACATTTTAAAAGATAAGCATCCCAACACGATAGAAAATTCAAAGGATATTTTTGCATGAACTACCAAAACACAACCTACTCACTATTATGCAAATGTGAAATCATGTTAGCACAAATGAATGGAAGTTACAAACTCATTCATTCCACAAGCATTTATGGAGAACCTACAGTGTCCCAGATTCTGTGCAGAGGCTCCCACTGACCTCATTTCCACCAGTCGCTTTACTCTTCCCCTTCTCAAGAACTCTTCCTTCAATCATAAGGAGTCAAATATAACAGCCTGTGTTGACTCTACTGCAGGGCTCACTAATAAACAAAATATAGGAAAATAGAAGAAGAGATGCGCAGACAAAAATAGAGCAGAAAGGAGTGAAGGAAAGGCCTTAGGCTGAAAGTGAGAAGAGAGTAGACCAAAGAAGGACCTCAGAAAAAAAGGAAGACAAGGAAGGGACTGCCATTTATGGAGGCGAAAAGCAAAGAAAAATCTATAAACTCACCCTCTCATTAGGCAAGACTTGAGCAAGCTTGCAAAGAATCTAAAGGGAGCCCTTTAAAAACTCTCAATTCCAATCCCAGACTGCCTTGCCCCAACACTTAAAGTCTCCTACAGTAGTAACAACCAAATGGACTTCCATTTCACTTCTGCCTGAGCCTCTCTGGTGACAAGGGCCTCACTCTTCTACCAGGCAGGTCTGTCTATCAACCATTCCTCTCACTCCAAGGAAATGAAAGTAGCAAACACGATTACCTCTAGGCCTCTATCCCCCTCCTCCCACACCCTCTGATTCCAAAAGATGGCTCTGTACTAAGGACCCAAAAATCCAAAAGTGATCCTCCTTGACATCACCAAGATACCAAAGGAGCTGACCAACTTGAACATGCTGTCTTTCAAGCTTGAGCTCAGTCATGGCACAGCTTCACAGACTCTGCCTACATATGACAGTGAAAAATGGTACAGTGGTATAAGAAACCCACTGGAGGATGCCATATCCTGACGAGAGAAAGGCAGAAGTCAGCATTGGAGGGCATCAGGTCTAATCAGTGCCTTTTCAGAGCTAGGAAAAATCACACATTCTTCCACTGAACAGGGCTCCACTGAGAACAATCTACTGTGGGTCAACTATGTGCCTGCTTTGGGAACATCTAAACACTCTGAGAAAGTTTACAACCTAGTAGGGAACAAAGTTGTTTCAATAACTCAATGGAATAGCTCAATAATGCAATAAGAATGCAAGACAGAGGGAATTACAAAGTACAAAGTACAAAGTAGAGATCTAGTGCACACTGTGTAGGTAGAAATTCTTATTCAGTATAGGAAGTGAGAAAAACTTTTCCCTAGACCTGAAGACTGAACTGAAATCCTTTTCCCCAAAACAATCTCACTAGCTTTTTTTTAATTCAAGAAAAATGTAATCCAGGTAATATTATAACTCATAAAAAATCTTCCTTCAAAATATTAACTTTCATCAGGGTATCTTTGATAGGAGAAATGACCTAAAATCTATCATCAGTCCAATGTAAATAAAGATGTCACAATTTTTCAGACCATTAAGTCAGCAATCTTCATCTCTCCACATCAAAGAGATGCGTAGAATATTGTCATGGAAGTCTCATAAAACTCATTTAAAATGTTCCAAAGGTTCATAAAATTATCTGATAAATGCAACAAACTCTTCAAAATTCATCTCCTGTAAATTAGGCACAACAGAAGCAGTGGCATCACTAACAGTTGACTGAGATGATTTCGATTAAAGGTATCAGGGAAGAAAACCTGCCCCCAAATTACCAAATTTAAATAATTTAATTAGATGTACATCCAGGGATAAAATAAAAATAAAAAAGAGAGCAACAAACTTCTATATCTTTAAATTAATGACACTCTCTGTATTCTTCTACCACATATTCAATTAATAAGGTTTTCTGGACAGGAGGGTAATTTTCTCTTCTATTCACAGGATTTCAAGGTGAGCAGCTAATAACTTGCAGTAAGTTGCTTGCTTAAGATTAATGGTATTCAGCAAGGAGCATTATAATTTAGAGCTGTCAACCCCAGGAGAATAAATGGGCAAAGGGACATGATGGACTTAAGCTGTCCATGGTCCTCATGACCACAAAGCAGCAACTGGAAAAGAAAAGTCCCCAACAGCCACACTTCAGCCTTGGATTTCCTCCTTGAAATGCTGAGAGCAAGACAGGCTGAAAGGAAACACAGCCAGCTCCACATGAATCCACAGAGCGAGTTCCAAGCATTTGAACAAAGCCCTTACCCATCTTGCGGGTTCTTAGCAAAAAGGACAACAAGGATTTCATGCTCATTCCAGGCCTGGACTCCTCTCTCAGCAGCATGTACAAGGTATCTCCCTTTGTGACTCCTTTTTCTGGGTTGCACACTTCAAGTTACACCACTGGAGGTCAAATGTATTTTTGGTGACCATATGGTCATCCCTCCACTATTTCAGGAGGATATCATATGTCACTTGCTAAGAATATGGCTAGAGGACAAAGAGGGATACCAAGCACAAAATCAGCTTTGGTTCTTCATTTGTTGGAAATCCTCTCCTTTCTCAATATATGGGGGCCAAGAAGCTTCTAAGTCAGAAGCAATGAAGCTGTCTCAGAAATGCCAGAGCAGAGGGCCCTGCTGAACTGTTCCTTGTCTGACTGTCTTGCTGGGTCCTCACTCTTCCACCCACACAGAACTTCAGAGCAGGAGTGACGTTTAGGGTGAAATAGTTCAGTGGTTCTCAACCAGGGGCAGTACCATTACCAACTTACAGGGAAAGAGAGAAATACTTGGTGGAAGTGTTGTTTGGGGTTGTAACAACAGAGGTAGGGGGTAACTGGCACTTAATGTAGACAGTCACACACAAGGCGTGCCCTCCCCACATGCCATTAAATTCCCCGTTAAGAAAGATGGATCTCGTTCATTCATCATGTTTGACAGAAAAGAAAAATGAGAGAAGTTTAGCATCTTGCCCACATTTACCCAGCTTGTTAAGAGGTTCCTGTCTTTCTACCACAGAGAAAGATGCAGGGAGCAGTGCCAGATGGGGCAGATATTGTTCAATGAACCCCTACCATGGTCCAGGCCCTGTATTAAGAGCTTTGCACTCTTTATTTTGTAGAATCTACACAAGAATGCTGAGAGGAATCTAAATCACAGAAAAGGAAACAAACTTGTTGTAGACCACACAGTCTGGAAGCATCAGGCCTGGGACTCTCACTGAGGAGTGTTGTGCTCAGAAGAGGGCAGCACTGTGTCTACCATACAGAGGGATGGCAGGTGGGAAGGGGTGTGTGGTAGCTGAGGACACACAAAGCCATTTCTTCCTCTCCCCATGTCACAAAGTTCCCCTCTCCTAGGGCTTTTAGAAAACACAGCAAGGCCTAGAAAAATAGATTACTACATCCTCCCATCCTGAACCTTATAAGGACCTAAAACTTGACCACAGAGGAAAAAGTTACTCCCAAGGTTTAGGAGCTTCTGGGCAAAGGCCAGATAGATGTAAGACGAAAACACCAGGATTGAGAAAATAAAGTGACAATGGTAATTCCAACAGAATCCCTATGAGGAGGTAAATGTGGGTAGAAAGCCTGAACCCTGGGTGAGCCCTGGCTGCTTGCTCAGCGTGTGAATCCCAGGGAACTGTCAGCCCCACCCTTCAGCAGTATAGAAACAATTCTTAAGGTTGAGACTCACAGATTTAATGCTTGTGGAATCAGGATGAGGGCAGGAATTCGGAACTCCTAGAGGGAAGGAAGAGAAGGAGAGCAAGCAGCCAGGGTCCACAGGAAAGGCAGGAGACATCTGGGCCTCCTCTCTGACTTCCCTCACACATAGAAAAGATGGCATAAAGCTGTCCTTCTCATCTGAGGAGGTGCAGGTCACTCAACCACGAGTGTCCTATCCTGTGTTCCCAGCATCTCACTTTCACCTTGCTAGTGCCTACTTGAATTTGAATCTCAACCAAGGGGCCATCTCCTACCCTAACCTCCCTGACTTGGTTAAACAGTCCCTGTAGGCTGCCTAGCCCTCTAGGCTGATTCCTATCCAGGAACCAACCACACTACGGCAAAATTGACCACTCACTAGTCTTGTCCCCAACAAGACCATGTGTTCTACATGGGAAGGAGCCAACCACCTCCTGCAGCACCTGACTTTGGGCCTGATGTGCTGGGGGTATAGATGCATTGGTACCTCCTCATCCTGCAAGTCATTGACTCACAGTCACTCTAGGGACCAAGGCATCATGGCCCTCTCCTTCCCAACTGTCCTTTCAGCTGCAGTGTTACATTTTTTTCCTCCAGGGGATCCTCTGTAAAAGCAAATAAGACCATGTCATTACCCACTCAAAGGCCTCCAATGGCTCACTGGTAGAGTGTATTGTTTGCTCATAATTGTTTCCTGTCCCACCCTGTGGGAGGATTATCACTCTCACCCTCCACCCCCACATCAAGCTTGGCCATATGATGTATTTTGGTCAATGAAATGTGAGTAGGAAGGACAGTGCACTTCAAAGCAGTAGCTTTATGAACCATCATGGATTTGACCATTGCTCTTTCCTTCTGCCACAAGGACAGCAATCTCCCAAAGAAAGATATGTCTTTCAGGCCAGTTCCTGGGATGAAGAGGACATGGAGCAAAGCCAGGGCTGATGCATGAAGGACATGTAACCATGTGGGTCCTGGTTAAAATGTTTAAAAGATGAACTGTAGCCATTCCTTAAGGTTTCCCTTGAGATTTTCCTTCACAGTCCTTAACACAATTAGTTGTTGTAGGACACTGAGATGTGGTTGTTACTCTAGCAAAAACTGACTCCTACAAGCTCCCATTGCACATAGTATCAAATCCAAAGTCATCACCACAATCTGCATGGCTACATTGTCTGGCCCCTTACTGCTTCTCCAACCTTATTTTCAACCACTCCTCCTCACTCACTCTGCTCCAGCCACACTGGCCTTCTGACCATTTCTCAAACATGCCAGGACCTTGTACTTATTCTTCCCTTCGCTTAGAATGGACCCAATCAGTGAGGCCTCCTCTGATAGCCTTATCTGAAACAGCACCTCCTGTTGCTATCCCTTTATCCTACTATTTTTCTTCATGCCACTATTACTACCTGACATTACATTGTATATTGATTTAATTGTTTCATCTCTGATTCTGCACTAGTGGACAAACTCCATGGTCAGAGAGTACATCTGTCTTATGTATTTCTGAATCCTAGGACAGAACCTAGCACACTGCAGGTGCTCAATAAATATGTGTTGAATGACTCAGTGCATGACTAGCTCTCCTTCTAGGTTATAAGCTCCATGAGGGCTCAACATGGGATCCTCTGAGTCAGACTGTACGTGTGTGTGTGTTTTTTTTTTAATAGCTTTATTTTATAATAGCTATTAAAGCGATATGGGGTACAATATTTCCCTTTCTACATGTTCATTTTAAAAATCTTACCACTTCCCTATCTTGGACTTGAGAGGACCTTTGCTGATTCAACAAACATGGCAGAGGTGATGCCAAGTGACTACTGAAGCAAGGTCCTAAAGTGGCATGAACTTCCTTGTTCCCTTGGGATGCTTGCTTTTAGATCCTAGCTGTCACAATATGAAGAAGCCAAAACCATCTGAGATAGAGAGACTGTAAAAAGAGTTCCCACGTAGGGTTCCAGCTGATAGCCCAGCTGTGGTTTCAACATATACATGAGAGTAAAGCTACATCCAGACATTTCCAACCCCCAGCTATCAAGTCATGCCCAGTCTTTGTCTTCCCAGATGAGGTCCCAGCAGACACAAGCCACCCCTGCCATGTCCAAATTCCTGATTCCTGAATCCATGAGCACAACACAGTAAAATTATTTTTTCACTATGAAGTTTTGTGGTATGTTGTTATTTAGCAATAGTAACTGAAACATCTCTATCCCCAGCATATGACCCAAACCTGGCACCCTGCAGGCACTCAATAAATATCCCTGGGTAAAAGACTGGCTCAGGCCCAGTGTCTTCACCCTCAGACTGAGGCTAAACTCTGTTACCTCATCTAAAACAAGTCTTAGAGAAGAGCACTGCCTATGACCTGAGCCCCTCCAGGATTTGTGGGGCTTCACACATCTCAGAAATGGCCAAGACCATGAACTTGAAACCAGATTATAAGCTGGTAAACCTCTATACCCATGGCTGGGAAGGTGTAAAAACACATAACGGACAGTCCCCAAGGGGCAATCATCACTGTTTTAGTGTCAAGAATTGAGGAGACTCAGACACTCTAACTAGGCTGCCTTTTGTTCAGCCTTCGCTATTTTTCCTAAAGGACTTGCATCAAGGTACACAATGGAGACAAGGATGGCAACCCAAGAATGATGTTTTTCATTTCATGATATTGTACAGGTTGTGAGGCTGCTACCAAAAAAAGCAACAATCATTTCAAATACAATAAACATAGAGGGAAAGACACAAAACTTTGCACTGTTTTCTAAGGTTCTTGGGCTGAAGTTTCGTCATTAGTAACTCTTTTGTAGCTCTTAAGCCTCAATTTTGTTGGCACACATGACCTCCAGTTACTAATTCATGTATAGAAGCAAAGGTGAGTTAACTGTGAAGCTTAAGAGACTCAAGCTTCAGGAACCATCCCTTGTATATGAGCCCTCTTCCTGGGGACCTAGCATGCATTCACATGGATTCACGTGGCACATTTCTTTTTCTTTCTTTTATTTTTTTTCTGAGTTGGAGTCTCACTCCGTTGCCCAGACTGGAGTTCAGTGGCACGCTCCCGCTCAATGCAGACTCGACCTGCTGGGCTCCAGTGATCCTTCCGCCTCAGCCTTCCAAGTAGCTGGAACTACAAGTGCGCACTACCACATCTGGCTATTTTTGATTAGTTGTAGAGATGAGGTCTCGCCAAGTGGCCCGGGTGGGTCTCGAACCTGCGGGCTCAGGCAATCCACTCACCTCCGCCTCCCAAAGTGCTGGGATTACAGGCTGAGCCACCAAGACCAGCGGCACATTTCTTATAAAATTAACAAAAAGATGATATTTTATTCTCAGTTGGTTAAGACTATTGTCTTTCACCCAAATTTGCCCTCTCTCACTCTACCATTCTGAGCAGGTGGATCTGGTGTGGCTATGGGCAGTGTAGGGATCTGGTGAAGAGAGAGTTGAGTCGGCAATTGATTCAGTTTAGGTGTAGATGGCTATATGCATGCTTTATTCCAATGTGTGGTTGTTGCTGGTTAGTCATATTGGTGGAGTTGGAATTCACGAAGCTTTTGTGTGTGTGTGAAGGGAATAATTCTAACACAGCCTGATACTGCCTTTTGTGTGCTTACTGCCCCCTTTACTAAATGGTGAAGTGTCTATCCTCTATCAGTTGCCAACACACGGCACGTCCAACATGCACACAGGCTCCCCTTTCTAGTGGTATCTCCACAGCTGCACACCTGCACCTTGCTGCCTGACCACACTGGACCCACCTGCTGGACTTCACCTTCACTTGTGGATTTTCTTTGGAGAAATACTCTCACCCAATCACATTTCTTCTAGACACTGAATTTCTTACTCCTTTGACACAAAATACTGATCTCAATGAAAAATTAACATAAAACTCCCCAAACTCCTGGATAATGAGGACACATTACAAATTGGCTGATAAGTGTCTTTAATTCAAAGAATATTTCAGATTAATTACTGCATAGAAAACTTGAAATACCCCAAAGTCTCACAGCTCATGTCTGAAACAAATTGAATAGAGTGTTCCCTAGTTTTCATAACAACCCTAAAAATATAAATGACAAAAGCAGTAACAAGTAGGAAAAGAAACTTTTCTAAACCATGATTCATAAAAATCAAACTTTTGTCATCCATTCTAGAGCCGAGGTTCTCACCCAGTGCTTCTACAAAGTACTGATGCAGGGTCTTCCAGCAACTCTGATTTAGTAGGTCTAGGGAGCATCCTGAGCATTAGGATTCTTAAAAGTTCCCAAAATATTCTCCTATGCAGGCCATGTAGAAAACCATTGCCAGAAAAGAATGAATCATCTTCCTAATCACTCCATAGAAAACATTATTACACAATCATCATCATATGAAGAGCAGATCAACAAGCATTCAGCCAAAAACTGTAAGAAAGAAATGAGATTATAGAGCTCATCAGGCAGTTAATTAAAACAATTTTTTAAATAATAATAATTTTATGTTATTTTCTGGATTTTGGAATGTTTGTGGTATGTTTGTTATATAAATGGCACTTGCAACTTTTAGATTACATAATGTGTTGTGATTTCTATTCATAATTTTGTGTTCTTTTTCATAAAGTATATCTCTCCCACACTGTATAAGCTTGAGTCCTCTCCAGGGAAAAGAGCAATTTTTTTGTGCATATTGTTTTTCAAAACAGGTGGATTTCATTAGTCAAATAATATTTGTAAAAATTTTGTGAGCAACAAATCTAAACTAGTCTCAAGAGGATTAGGTATAGAATCAGCATTTGTCAGCATCAAGCCCATGGAATGTGACAATTGTGTCCTATTTGTCTCCATATCCAGGACCCAATACCAGCCTAGTACATGGGAGGCACTGGACAGAGATTCATTCCATTGTTTTTCTTTACTTACCCCGCCTCTGTTATTAGAAATATTTCAAGTATGTATAATATAACTGTTATTAAAGCTTAAAATATTTTACTTTAACTGCATTTTTTTAAATTAATTTTAAAGATGTGGGGTACAATCCAGGGTTAGGTATACCAAGTTCATTATGTAGGTACCCTTGTTGATGACATGTGACCCCCCTCACCCTGCCAATCCACTCCTCTCCCCCAGGGCAGTTCCCACTACTGCCAATCCTTTTCTTATAGTATTACAATAATTGTTCAAGGTCTGCCTTGAGTGAGAACATGTGATACTCAGTTCTTTGTTTCTATGATAGATCACTCAGTATTGTAGACTATAAGTCCATCCAAGTTGCTGTGAAGTTCATAATTCTGTCTTTCTTATGGCTGCATAATATTCCATCATGTATATGTAACACTTTTTTTTCAAATGCAGAATTCCAATAGTACACAAAAGTAGACAGTGTCGTATAATATGACACCCCCATATTCATTGGCAAGCTTCAACAATTATCACCTTATGGCTGATTTTTTAATAATACAATCCTTTTCACTTACCTATAATATTTACATAAATAAATATTTGCTCATGAGATACTGGAGGCTGAAATTCCCAAGATGGAAAGCTGGATACTTAGGACAGCATACTCTGTTTTTAGTCTTTTAATTCTATTCTGATTTTTTTCTTTTAGCTGTAGATACAAGTTCTCACTATGTTGCCCAGGCTGGTCTTCAACTCCTGGGTTCAAGAAATCCTCCTGCCCTGGCCTCTTATAGTGCTGGGATTGCAGAAGTGAGCCATTGCACCTGGTCTCTTATGACCTTTTTTTGATTGGATGAGTCCCAACCACATTAGAGAGGACAATCTGCTTTACTTAGTCTACCTGTTAATCTCTTCCAGAAACACAATCTACAACACACCCAGAATTATGTTTGACCAAGTGTCTTGACATCCTATGGCCCAGTCATAGTGACACATAAAATTAACAATCATTACACGTCTTTTGTCATACTTGAGATTTTCATATTTTTTCTCACAATCTGTAGCTTGTCTTTTGAATATAATAATAGTATTTTGTGCTCAACAAAAATTTTTAATTTTTACACAGCTGAATTTATTAATAATTTCCTTAAAGGTCCGTGTTGATGTGACAACAAAGAACACTTTGCCCAAATCCATGCTATGAAATTTTTTTCTTATGTTTTCTAGGTTAAGTTTTCTAGTTTTTCAATGTGCAATTAGTTCTATAATCCATTTTGAGTTAGCTTTTATGCAAGTATTGAGGTTTAAGTGGATTTTTTCTTCTATTTTTGCTTATGGATGTTTAGTTGTTTCTGCACAGTTTGTAAATAAGACAATGCTTTCTCCACTAAATTACTTTTGGAACTTACTCTATCAATTGCAGGAATGAGATTGGTGAGAGAACTGTCCTGGTCATTGAGCAAAAGCACAGGATCTGAACTAGTTCTTATTGAAAAGAAAAGGAAGGCACATCTTTTTCAGAGGAAACCCCCAAGCATCAAGTGCCACGCTTTCTATCCCATGCTGTGGTACACTTAACCTTGCCCTCTCTACCTCTCCTGGTGTACAAGCTTGGGTGTGCACAGACACTGAGGCTGAGTTGTGTCATTGGGCACATTTGATCACAGACACCAAATATCTGGCATCACATCCCAGAGTATCAAGCATACAAAGAAACAGGGCAAAATGATATAGAATGAACTGCCCAAGAGTTCAGTTGAAACAGGTACATGTTACTAATAGCAGAAAAGGGCATTAGAGTAGTTATTAAAATTGTATTGAAATTAAGTAGAGAGGTGGAATATATTTTTAACATAAAATTCTATAGACGGCAACTACAATTTATGGTCTGAAATGAAAAGCACACTGGATTTAACTATGCAAAAGAAAGGATTAGTGAACTAAAAGGAATAGCAGTAGAAACTAACACAAATCATGAAAAGAAAAATGAATTTAAAAAATGAAGACGATCAGTGGGAAAGCTTTAAACATCCATCAATATTAAACATCCATCAATATAGGCAAATGGACTTCCTGAAGAGGGTGGAGTTGAAAAGAAGGTGAGAAAAATATATAAAACATAGTGGATGAAAGCTTTCTAAGATTCATGGAAACCATGAACCCCCAATATCCCAGAAAAGTAATGTATTTTAAGAACAAAAAATGAAGAAAACTACAACAAGCAATATCATAAATTGATCAAAACCAGTTATAAAGGGAAAATCTTTAAAAAAGATAAAAGGGGCGGTCCTGGGGTCAAGATGGCGGCAACACAGGCGGAACTGTGAGATTCTCCGAATGTGAGTTCCCCAAAAAGTCTCTTGCCCTCCTTCCCCTACCCCACTGCCCACAGCTAGACGCATTGGTCCGAGGCTCAGGGACCCCCGGTCC
>CAUYQG010168534.1:0-30279 GCA_963574415.1 Tarsius wallacei | reverse complement strand
GGCCTATAATAGTAAATAGTTATAAGAAAGTTAGGAAGAAAACCAGGATGTTCACAAATGTTTGACTTAAGAAAAACACCATCTGTGGTTGAAATTGTTAAAAGTCAACTTTATTGTGAGTGCAAAAAGGATGTACGTGGGTGTTTGGTTAGCAACATAGGATACATTTGTGGGTGCAGGGCTGGGTGGAAAAACTATATAAGCATGTGAAAATTAAATAAAAATTGGCAGAGTCTTGAGCTCTCCCCAGGAAGAGGATTCCTGTCATTTTCGTCTTTTCTTTTTCGCCGCTTCCCGATTCCCCTGTCTCAAGCCCTGACTCTCTCCTGGAGCTGGACTCCGGCAGCTAGATATTCTGTTTCCTCAAAAATTTTTCTTCAGAAATTGGCCCGCAGTCGGAAAATGAGGAAAAATGGAGTTCCAGGGGAAAACTGGTCCCCAGTACTTCCAGGTGCACTTCTCAGGCTTTTTTCTGATAGGCAGGCCTGACACCACTCAGTTGGGGACACGCAGAGTAGGAAAGCATATATGTATATGGCTTTCCACTGCATCCCTAACATTCCACTGTGTATGTGTATGTGTGGATTTTCAGAATACTGGAATGGATTTGCTCAAATTGGCATATTTAAAAAGTAAGCGTAGGGCAATCGTTTTTTAAGAGCAGCTAGGTAAATAAAGTAGTAAAGTGTATCCACCTTGGGAATAAAAAGGAAGGCAGGGGTGGTCAAGAGTTAATATTTTTTCTTATGTGCAAAACAGAATGCATTATTAATGTAAGAGCTAGGAGAGATCTTAGGAGTTCTCTGTGATCAGCTTTAAAACAGTGAAGTGACTTGGCAAAAACGCGTAAGAAAGTGGACATTAGGCCAAAGCATCCTAACTCCTCACACCTTGCTCTTTTTACCACCAAACTACACTGCCTCACCTGATCCTGGTTTGACTCTGAAGTTGAGAATTGTGTTTATTCTTTGTGAGAATGATAGCAATACCTACTCCTAATAATTAAATGAAAGCAAAACAAGTGAAAAGCCTATAATGGCTTGGATGATTAATAAACCAAAAATATTTTTAAACATCTAACAAACTCTATATTATTATTTAATTAATACTTACTAGGAATAATTTCTAGAGTTATTTAATGTACTTTTTGTGAACAAAAATATACAATTATATATGTTTAACTTGAATAATATAGTAATAATCCTGAAAAGGTTATTTCAGTTTAATGGTCTTAGGAGTCAGATCATTTATTTCCTTTTAATATAATATAAAATATTTCTAAACTATCCTTTATAATTTCAAAACAAAACCTAATTAAAAAGTTCAAACGTGATGATACCCCAAATCCAAGAGTTCTAGTTTTTTCTTTATATTTTGAAGTCACTTAAGATGCTCCAAGTCTTACCTTTGCTGTAAATAATGTTTAAAACTTATGTAGTTTTTAAACTTTGTATCATAACAGTACTCTTTTGAAAAAGTATCTGGCAAAGTAGAAGTTGTAGAACTGAACTCTGTACTAACATGCTAAAACTTCTGCACTAAACAAATGGAATAGCTCTTTAAGAACACAGTTTACAAAATGTGGACTCTTTTCATGGATGAGACTCAACAAATACACCTATAACTCACATTAGTTTGATACATATTTCCTGTCATATTCCTTTTTTTAAAATGATGTGTACTTTTAAGGGTTTGCTATAAGTTATCCTCAAGAATGTTACTTTAAAAATGAGACCATACTAAAACAAAAGACACATTCCTAAATAAATCATTCTCATCAATGTTATAAAAATTATTTGCAATTATATTAAACAAAATATTTAAGGCTTTTCTAAGACATCTATCTATGGCATTGGCAAATTCTTTATACAATGCCCCAATCATTTGATAATCTAAGACTTAGATCATTTGAGAAGAAAATGTAAACTGTGTCTCTTTGGATGTGAAAGAATGAATACTGATGCCAAATGTTTATTTCCAAGAGGATTTAGAGCACAGCAAGTAACAAAGGACTACACTCTCCCTCACCAAAGTGATAATGATGTGCTCATGCCCCAGGAAAGAGCCCGACAAAAATTTACATCTACTGTATCCTTAGTAGTAGTCTTCAATTGCAAATACTAACTGTCTAAGTGAAGGAAGCGGGGGGGAGAAAAAGAAGTATCAACTGAGCGTGTACACTACAAAGTTCTCTAACATTAATATCCTCATCAAGGTTCCTGGGAATTCTGCACTGCCAGGAGCCCAGCTGAGAAAGAACAGTTGCTTCCAGCCTAGAAGGCAGAGTGCCTGGGAGCTGAGGCAATTTGTCAGTGTTTACCAGACACTCACTCTTCCAAGATCAAACAAGTGCATTTCCTGTATTTGTTATTTTACACATGATGATACTTCACATTGAAAAATGTGACAACTTAAAAAGTGCCAGTTTTAAAGATAACTTGGCTTAATTTATTCTTTTAAATAATATATTGAAACTGTTCCAACTTCCCCATAGAACTAATGGTTAGAATTTTTTCGAGTAAACATAGAAATTCACCCTCTTGGTCTTAAAGCTTGAAACTTAAATTTGCCTTATCTGAATTCCTTTCTCAGGAAACCAACCCTCAGGCCTATAGTATCAAGGAACTAAAACTCACCAGATCACAGCATCCAGACAATGAGATGCCAGACCCGACCTGTTTACAAGCTCTTCTTCCTCACCCCTTCTCAATTCCTGTTTTCCAGTCCTCCTCCTTATGTCTTCCTGGTTCCTGTTATCTACTTTCCTGCCCGACTGTATAAACTCCTGACTTCAGTGGGACAGGAAGACAGATTTGAAACAGTCTCCCATTTTTCTTGGCTGATATCACCCAAATAAAAATCCTTCCTCCCTGGCAGTCATCTTTGTCACGGCCACTGGCTTTCTGTGAGACAAGCAACAGGACCTCAAATGAACCCCTATTATTTTGGTAACAAAAATAAAAATAGCACCAGAGGCAAAACTGACCTACTTTTCTGAATCTGTGTATAACTTTTAATAGCTATGGTTTCCGCAATTCCACTACCAAAAGGATCAGAAAGAGCTTAACTTTTGCACTAGTGTGGCAAGCCTTGGTAATGATTATACATGTGGGGTCAGTGAGAGCACATGGACACTTACTGCAGTGAAAAGAAGATGGCGCAACTGGACAGGATGACCATGGGGAGGAGGCAGTAACCCAGGACACTTGCCACGCAGCCATACGACACCCCTGAAGAGCTCATCAAGTTCAGTAGGGCATGAATCACAAGGGAACCAATGGCACTCATGCCATACACATAACCAAACTGAACTTTTCCTGCCTGGAACAACATGAGGAAAAAAAATTGAACACACAACAGACATCAAGAGGAAATTAGAATGCCAACAAGACAGAAAGCATTTTAGAGACAGTTTTGTGCTCTTCCATATCTATGTAGTATCATCTTAAGGAGACTGGGAGTTCTGGAAAAACTACTATCTATGATACAAATTCAGATCCTGAAGACAAACACTCCTGACTACACTTGGGGTGGGACAAGCATGCTACACAAAAAATGAAATATTAACAAGGTTATATATTTTTTAAATCATGGATTGTTTATTAGGAGTACAAGACTACTAACAGTAAAACTATGTTCCCACATTTGTTGAATTATTGAATGGTCGAATAACAAAATGAAAAAAATTCAATTCAGTCTTGGAGGTTTACAAGCCATATTTGTAAAGTTAGCAAACATGTATAGGATTTACTCTGTGGTCCCATCAATGTATCCTATATGTATTTCTTTAATCCATATAACGTTATGAGGCAGGTTTTATTCTTATACCAACTTTATACATGAGGACACTGAGGTACAAACAGGTTAAGTAAATTGCCCAAGTTGAACAAAAGCTAAGCAGTGAACACTGACAAGGAACCAAGGCAGTCTGGCTCCAAAATTAAGGCCTTTAACATTGACATGAGTGCTAATAAAGTCTAAAATAATGTGACATATTTGACCCCATTTAACTCATCATATCTCAAACTTACTTGACCACAGAATTCTTTTGTTTTCCATAGTGCCCATTGCCAGGTTGACCCACCACACCTTATGAAATTTTGATTTATATAAGCTAACTGGAATCACAAAAAGGGTATTGTTAAAATAAGTTAGTAGTATTCAGAGCATGCACTAATCATCTGAGGAGAACTCATAGAAATAGCCATCACTCAGAAAGCACTAAGGTGTAGGAGCTCCAATAAATTCATCCAGGGAAAGTCAGTAGGGAATTTTTAAATATTTGCCACCTAAGAATGCCAAAACTCCAGTTTAAAAAAAAAGTATTTATTTTTATATATATATTAAGCTGATTATAAACTTTTAGATAAAGGCTGACTCTGGTTTTCATGGAAATTATACAAAAACAATAAAGCATTTGATAACTTGATTCAGAGAGAGAGCTTTTTAGCTGTCATTTTTCCTTATCCATGGCTGTTATCTATGAAGTTCTTTAGATATATTTTGTAATGACTCAGAGAATTAGATAATGTTATTACTACTTTAATGTTCAAAATCGTCCACTTATTCTGAATTCTTCCATTGCGGTAGGAGAGGTTGGTCACTACTGAGTCCTTCCATTAAATATCTGTGGGCTAGGCTGGCAGAATTCTCTTCAGCATTAGCCACGGATGAGTTTTCACATCTCCTGTGTACTCATGGCTATTGAATGAAATGATGTTAGTTGTGGACACGCCAGCAGAAATGTACCCATTATGCACTGCCCTATTGGGTGAATTTGCTTCACTTGGAAAATAGTGACAATTTCAAATCACTTTCATGTATGAAAGAAATGTTCTACTTAATAGTTTCCTTGGATGGGATAGTTCTGAGGTAAGGCTAGTTGTCATAATGTAGGACGCCTTCCTTACACTCAAACGACACTAAACCGGACCTGCCAGGTGCTACGAGACAGCTTTATGAATGGAAAGGGGCAAATGGAACTGGATGACACTGGTTTGGTAGTAAAATGGAGGCTTTTCATATCAGTTACATACCTCTGTCTTCATGGTTTTCTCTTGTTAGTTTGTCCAGTTTAAGTGGTAACACTATTGGGCTTGCATTATGGCGATTTTAAAAAATTTGTTTCAAATTCTAACAAGGGTTATACTTGAAATAGAAAATAAACATTCCATTGCTTTTACCCTCAGTTTGTTGTTGTTGTTGTTGTTGTTTTTCAGGATCTCCCTGTATGACCCTCATTATCACAGCTTGATGAAAAATACTTCGCATTCTTCTAATTATATTTTTATATTGGCCATGCATTTTGCTTTTTCAGATCTTAGCCCAACAGGAATGTTAAAGAAAGCCTTAAGCCACTTGTCTTTTTTGATATTGGGGTGACAACAATTTGGGGGGGAAAGAATAAGTAAAACCAAGCCTGGCACAGTGGCTCACGCCTGTCATTCCAGCACTTTGGGAGGCTGAGGCAAGAGGATCGCTTGAGCCCAGGAGTTCAAGACCAGCCTGGGCAAATTGGCAAGACCTCATCTCTACAATAAATAAAAAAATTAGCCATGCGTGGTGGTTCATGCCTGCAGTTTCAGCTACTTGTAAGACTGAGGTGGAAGGATTGCCTGAGCCCACCAGGTCAAGGTTGCGGTGGCCATGAGCATGCCACTGCACTCCAGCCTGGGTGACAGAGTGAGACTTCTACTCAAAAAAAAAAAAAAAGAGTAAGTATAAATCAATCTGTGCTAAGTGGTTGAAGCTGTTTTATTTGGTTTGTCTCCTTTAATTAGAAGAAACCACACTAAAAGGTGCAGCAACATAATTCTTAAAAAAGATGAGCATGTGACTATGAATCTTATACCTCCAGAAATAATGGTCAGATTTGAATACTGGTTTTGGATTTACTTTTGCCTTCTCTAGTATAATTCCTGTATTATTGGCCCATAAAATCACCCCTTACATTTTAATTCTAGATATTCAGGGCAGAGTTAATGTAGCATCAAATGAATATTGAATTAAATTTTACTTCAGTTAATATTCACTTGGAGTTTTTTAGAAGTCCTTAATTCCTCAATAGTTACCAGAATCATTTCCGAAGTTACCACATCTGATGGTAAACATCCAAATGATAATGTTTGCATAAGGAGTTTCAGAAAAATACATATCATCACACATTCTCCATACTTCCAGAACTAAAAGGAACCTTAAAAACCACTCAAACTCCTTTTACTTGAAGAAAATAAACTGAAGGCCTATAAATATGTAGCCAAAGACTCAAGACCACAGCAAGTGGCAAAGTTAGGGTAGATTCAATTTTCTCACTTCCAAATAAGAGTTTTTTTGCCCATATTTCTTTCTATTTAAAACATAAGAGAGAATTTGTAAATAACCCCAATGAGCATACACAAACTTGAGAGATCTTGATGGGACTAATGCTGTCTTTTAAGGGATGACAACAGTAGTATTTTTCTACAGAAGACCAAACAGCTGTTATATTACAAATGACTTGAAAAAGAAAGATGAGTTAATATATTAAATTGATTATTTCTGACTATTTGATTAATAGACTTGGTCTTACTTAGCTGCTTAATCTAAGATTATCACATTACCGTGACAAAGACAAAAGAAGGCAGGTGAGAGACCAAATTAAAACTCTCATTGATAGAGTGTTTGATCTACAGAGTATTTGCATTTGCCGTAGTATAAAGAAAGAAAGAAGATGATATCACCAAATACTAACGTATTAGATAAATATGATGTAATTATTGGCATTAATTACTCTACAGAAACTAGATGGCTATCAGTATTTTGATTGATTATATATAATTAATAAGTAAAAAGTGAAATGTTCTTTTGTTGCAAATGCATCTTACAACTACTTTTGAAAATTGTATATACATTGGGGAAAATTAACTTTATGAAAAGTGAACAGTAGTAAGGCAGGGAAGAGGGCTATGTGGACATTTTAAGAACTTTTCCTAGAATTTTTAATTTCTTATATTATTTTCCTTGCCAAATTTATCTCTTTGTGCCTTAATGGAACTATGCATCTCAGATTGACTTAAATATCTTTTTCATTCTCTGTTTTTAGTGTACTGTCAGGCTTTCCTTGTTATAAAATCAGAAACTTATCTCTTATTTTCTTCTTCCTTTTTGTTAATGAAACATTTTTCTAAACTATGTGCTAGAATGTCTTCTAAACCTTACTTAGGTGGAAATATATTTTTCTTTACCTTTTGGCACCAAAAGGTAACTCTTGATATCATTACTTCCAGATATAAAGAATATGATATGTGACAAAATCAGGAAAAAATTGCCTTCATAAAGACAGAAAACTAAAATTATACAGGAAATCTACAGGTTGAGTTAACACATCATAGGTCATCATTACAAATTAATTTGTTCATTGTAGTCTAATGAGAAACCTTATACCTTACAAGACATTAGGGAGAGTCTTGAACTATGCTGCAGCAAAGAAAATGATTACCAAAGAAGAGGACAGGGGTCTTATTCAGTGCCACAATAGCTATCTCACAGAAAATAATATAATTCAGGGCTTATATTTTCCAAATCCACATTTTCCTTCAACTAGTCTAGATTAAAGACTTTTCTTACTTACAAGAATGACACCAAGAGTGGTGGCTCACACCTGTCATCCCAGCACTTTGGGAGGCGGAGGCAAGAGGATTGCCTGAGTCCACGGGATCAAGACTAGCCTGGGCAAATTGGTGAGACTTCGTCTCTACAATAAATAAAAAAATTAGCCAGGTGCAGTGGTGCATACCTGTGGTTCCAACTACTTGGGAAGCTGAAGCAAAAGGAATGCCTGCACCCAGCAGGTTGAGGCTGTGGTGGCTGTGAGCGTGCCAATGCACTTGAGCCTGGGTGACAGAGTGAGACACTGACTCAAAAACAAAAAACAGGAATGACATAAATAATCTTTTATTTTGTAGAAAATTTGACTTGGTGACTTGATTTTTGAAATTCTATTTATTTTTTTATGTCTCACTTTTTAAAAAAAAGAATGAATTTAAAAATACAACGTCGGTATATAAAGTGGCATACTTTCCCCTGTATTTACAAAAATTGTTTCAAAACTGCCTCTGGAAAGGACAAGCCTTAAAATCATTACCAAAAGCAGGGTAGCTCCCAGAGCTATGCAGAAAAGGATGGGTCCAGTGAGGTCTGTTTCGTTCATTATGCTGCCATCTGCTGGCTTCACCGGATTTAACACGGTCAAAGTTTTTTGCCATATATGATCAAAATTGATTCCAAGTTCTGCAAAAAAAAGGAGATAATATAAATATAGAAAATAAAAAATGTAGCCGGGTGTGGTAGCGCGCGCCTGTAGTTCCAGCTACTTGGAAGGCTGAGGCGGAAGGATCGTCGGAGCCCAGCAGGTCGAGGCTGCGGTGGCCGGAAGCGGCCACTGCACTCCAGTCTGGGGGACAGAGTGAGACTCCAACTCAAAAAGAAAAAGAAAACATGAGTTACATTATCTAATTAAAGGTTAACATATCTGATTAATTTACTTAGCATCTTAATCTGATTGTTCTACACAAACTTAAAAATTTTCTGCTGCCAAACAATAACTTAAAAACAATATTTTAAACAAATAATTCCATCCAGGAAAAAGTTTCTTATTTATGCAGCAAATACAATCTTAAAAATAGGGTTAAAAATCAGAAAGTTGAGCGTATACAGCAAAAAATAAAATTGCAGTTAACAGACTAAAAATCTCATCCAATTGCCCATTTAGATGTTTCAGTTTCCCGTATTTTCAATTGCTAATCCTTATGAAACTCTGGGATATCAACCATGGTATAATTTTTCAATGAACAGTACTACCTAAATTAATGATACTTAATCCAAGGCTGGGATTTTACTTCTACTATGTCTAATGATAAAAGCAATTTTATGCTAAATACTGGAAACTCCACAGAGGGGAAAAAAAGAGGAAGGTTCTTTCTGCATGTAAAAGCAACCATGATGTGCACGCTGGGCTCCAGTGATCCTTTCACCTCAGCCTTCCAAGTAGCCGGAACTACAGGCGCATGCTACCACGCCTGGCTGATTTTCCTGTTTATTGTAGAGATGAGGTCTCAACAAATTGCCCGGGCTGGTCTCGAACCTGCGAACTCAGGCAATCCACTCGCCTCAACCTCCCAAAATGCTGGGACTATAGGTTGAGCCACTGAGCCAGGCCGTTCACGCATATTTTTATAAGGCCAAAGTGCTATGAAGCTGAGTCTGTGTATTCAAAGATTAAAACTTCTTGAAACAAGTTAACCTTTCCCTTTTAAACGGTAGTGTTAGAATAAAATATCCACAATCAGTGGAGCTTGGTGTCCATAAATCCAAACTCATTTAGAAATTTCTAATTTTTTTCCAATGCCTATTTCCCAAAGAATTCTAACTGCTGCTTCACCGATCCCTCTGCTAGATTCTGTTCCTCTTATAATATTTTTATAAAGAAACACTCTTCACCGTTTGACATCCACTGAACATAGAAATAAATATTGACATTACATTTGTTTATTTTCTCACCATTCCTGTAGAGATAAACTAAGATGTATCCTGGGTAGAAAAATAAATCAGTTAAAGAAGAGTAGGGCTTAATTATTTAGGAAACAACAATCAAACTGATTACCTTCTCTCTATCATTTTAAAAATTCAGTAAGGGTGAGGTAGAGGCTAAGAAAAACGGAAGCTAAACTGCTATAAATACATGCATTTCAACTAAAAAGAGCCACCATTTGCTGAGCGTTTGTGCGCCCACAAGATTTACATGCATTGGTCTTATAGACACACAGTAAGGCAATTATTTTATTCCTATTTCAAGCATCAAGATGGTTGAGATTTTGAGCTATTTGGTAACTTGTCCAAAGTCACAGAACTAGTAATAGAAAATCTAGGTTTCAACATTATCCAATCTGACTCAAGAATGCATGCTTTTAACCACAGAGTTGTGGTTGGGTCAGTGTGCATCTAATCTCATAATGGCACAGTGGCACTTTTAAAAACTGAGTCCAGCTCTTCCATGTGAAGAATTGTCTTACATTTATTTGTGTGTGGCATTCAACTTCCCTTCCCAGAATTTAGAAACCCTCTTTGGTAAGATACAGGGTATGGCTCAACCTCTTTTATAGTGGCCCGTGTCACCTAAATGCCTTGCAAAGTTGACATCCTGTAGACAGAATATAAGATGGACTTTTAATAATCCCCATGACTCAGAGGGCCTTGCTCTAACAATCCAGACATTTTCAGATGGTCAGCTAGATACTGTCTGAATCAAGATTGATTATTTTATTCATTACATGCCCTGGAAGACATTTGCTATTTCAAGCTTGAAAAGAAGAGAATTGAACTGTTAAGTTAATAGCAAACAAATAATTTACATTGCAATTTCCATGTTTTCTCTGTTATTTTCATAGTGCATTTATATATTTTTTAATGAACACACACTTTAAAGCATATGAAGAGTTCACACCAACCTTAAAGAGAGGTTAGAATGTCTAATATAATTTTTAAAATAGCAGAAGATTTTAAAATTAAGAAATGCTGTATTTTAAATTAACTTCACCTGAGACTTATGTTGTTTTGAAATTTTATTTTCATTCTTTTTTTTTTTTTTTGAATTAGAGTCTCACTCTATCTCTCAGACTGGAGTGCAGTGGCTGCTTCCGGCCACCGCAGCTTCGACCTGCTGGGCTCCGGCGATCCTTCCGCCCCAGCCTTCAGAGTAGCTGGAACTACAGGCGCGCGCTACCATGCCTGGCTAATTTTTTGATTTATTGTAGAGATAAGGTCTCACCAAGTTGCCCAGGCGGGTCTCGAACCTGTGGGCTCAGGCAATCCACTCTCCTCAGCCTCCCAAGGTGCGGGATTACAGGCTGAGTCACCGAGCCCAGCTTTGAAATTTTATTTTCAATTTTGGCTTTTATGCTAACAATTCATTTTAAATATTTACCATCATAAAGTGGCCTTAATTCCATGTATCTTTTTCCTCAAAAATATAATTATTTCTGAAGAGACTTAGATGAGAAATGCTTTATGCAACATCGTTACTGATTTGAACCATTTATTTGATATGCATAATTAACTTCTGCACAAGATTCAACATTGAGTCATAAAATAATAAATGAACATAATACCAACTAAATATTTTCATAAGAAAAAAGATTTTGTGTGATATAATATACTTTGTTTTTGAATTTACTGCAAGGGATGGGAACGAGATTATAAGTATTTATAAATTGCAGATGCCCTAACATAACCCCTTATTACACAAAATAAAAGAAGATGAAACTGCTGTGAAATTTGAATGCAAAATTTATTGTTTTGCTGTCATCTAGTGGTAGTAAAGTATATGATCTATATGCTATAAAAATGAATTAAAATCTTTATTTTCTATGCAAATTTTGGCATTGGCATTTCATATATAAACATCAGGCTATGCTACAGATACAAAATACCAAATACTGGTAACTTTTTCTGGCCTAACAGACTTGAATTAACTATTATTCTTGGAGATGTATTTGTTAACATATTGATTGTACATTATCATTAACAAATAGCAAAAGTCATCATTCTTATGTAAAACCAAACAAGTACTTTAGAATACACAGTACTTAAGGAATAAACATATTTTCAAAATTGTATGTTTTGGTGCAGGGAATGTTCATTACTTGTGGTTTCATAATTGTATAGGCAATTTTGATGTGTTCTCAATAGAAATAGAAATGTATTACTTTACCCTAGAAATCCTACGTCTTTCTCAAATCTTTAGACAGTAAAGGCTTGAGACTTTCATAAGTCACCCAGCCTGAAGAACACATTGGATCAAAAGTTTAGATATTTCATAGATTCAAAGTGAAAAATTATATTAGGTAATCTCTCTCTTTATATACCATACATTTGGTGGGGATCAGCACAAAAAGAAAAAAATAGAAATTCACTCTGAGTTGCATAAAGTGGAAAGGAAAATCTTGTGTATATTTTCGATTCAAATTTAAAGAGACATTAGAGGAGGACATATAGAGTGTATATACAACAATAAAAACATTACAGGTAGGTTGAAAAGATTATTTTCAATAAATGTTGTAGGAGAAAAATTGGTTGAGCAGTAAATAAAAAATAAGGTTACTTTTAATTCATGTATTAAGCTAAAAATAACATGAATAAAAAATTTAAATGTAAAATTAGATGATAATTTTAAAATTCGAGAATCTATAAGGGGATGTAAGCTGTATCTACAGCTAAAGAAATAAATTCTAAGACAGAGAGAGAGAGTGAGAGAGAGAAATTAGAAAGAAATTACCAAGAAAAAATTCTGGGTTTAAAGCATAAATATTAAGTTTTTTATATGCCTGTAAAGACCCATAAGCAAATTAGGTGGCAAGCACAAGCAAGGGAAAAAATGTTTGAAATACATGTTATATGCAATAATAAATATCTTTATATTAAATCTTTAAAAATACACTAAGGAAAGAAAAACTTTTTAGATTCCAATAGAAAATCTGACCAAATAAAATAAAATAAAACCATGAAAAATAGGAAGACGTGAAGGCAGTCAATATTTTTTTTTATTGAGCAAGAAATACACAGTATTCTTTTTTACTTCTTTCCTATCAAATTGACAAAGACATCTCAAACTGACAAAGATACCCTCTGCTATGAGGTTGTAGTGGAATATCCATTTTTGACATCAGTTTGACAGTACAAGTACATTTTAACCCAGTAATTCCACTGTAGGGACACATACTAAGGATAGTCCTTTTACAGATTAGACCATGGTCACCAAAGTCTTACTTATTATGAGGAACATTTTATTTATTTATTTTTTTGAGTTGGAGTTGGAGTTGGAGTCTCACTCTATTGCCCAGGCTAGAGTGTAGTTACACGCTCACAGCTACTGCAGCCTCAACTTTCTAGGCTCAGGTGATCCTTCTGCCTCAGCCTTCCAAGTAGCTGGAAGGTGTTCACCACCATGCATGGCTAATTTTTGGATTTATTGTGGCGACAAGGTCTCACTAAGTTGTTCAGGCTGGTGTTGAAGCCCTAGACTCAGGCAATCCTCTAACCTCTGCCTCCCAAAGTGCTGAGGTTGCAGGCATGGGCCACTTTGCCCGGCCAGGAACAACTTTTAAGGTGTGTTTAATTTATCTTTTTATATAATAGAATATTATGAAGCCATTATGAGCTGTGTTTTCAAATAATATTTAATGACTAAAAAATGCATGTATAGAAATAGTCATGATATAAGGTAACTAAAAGAATACAAAACTTTATATGCATAGTATGATTCAATTTTCATTGTTAAGTACTCATAAATACATATACGTTCAATGAAAAACAGTATTTAACCTTTAAGTATTATGCATATATACATAATACATATACATACATAGTCATAGAAAAATGGAATAAAGTCCTGAAGGAAATACATCAAATTGTCAATAAGCCATGTCTTAGATTTGAAGTGATTTTTATATTTTTATATTTTCATATGTTCATATGTTCATTTTTATATTTTCATATGTTCTTATATTTTCCAAATTCTATACCGAATACAATTAGGTAAATGATAGTTTTTTAAAAACAGAGATGTTAGAGTGGTGGAGTCAAGGAAAATGTTTAATGAGACTGACTTATAACTTTCAAATGTTTATTAATTGTAGAGGCAAAATAGAATGAACTGGTAAATATATTGGTCCAAAAACTTAACTGGCTTTGAAAGAGCCAAAAGATCTATTATAAAATTTTCTGTGCTTTTTAAAAATAGTTTAAATCTTTCACGTTTTTACATTTTTAAGGCAAAGAAATAAGAGTGTCTTAACTCCTTGTGATTGTGTCAATAAAAGGCAGATATCTTTACTTTTTAAAATATAAAATATTGAGAATTTTAATCTATTTCTTTTTCACTTGACTATATATGAAGGACGTGGAACAATTAACCAATGAATATTTCTGCTTTACTCTCAAATTTAAATCTACTTGAGTTTAGTTTTTTTTAGCACCTGTGCTTCTAGAATCAGGTTGCCATTCTTTAAGAGCAAAAGTAGCTGATATAGAGTGACTGTATATTTAAATGAATATCAATGAATGGAACATCTTTGAAATCCCCTAAGGACCTTCAGCCCCAAGAGTCTCTGGGTTTCCTTTACACCAGGGTGTTATTTACTGGAATCGCCTTCTTGCCTACCTATGCCAAGCTGAGATGAGAGGACTTTTTTCGAGGAAGAAAAAAATTGGTTTGTCTCAATGTCAATAACAACAACAAAATATTAATTTGAGAAACTATCTTCTTTACTCCTAGGCAAGCATAGCAGAAAATAAAACATGCTGTTAGGAAGTGCTTTATTAACTGGAGTGAGAAGGCTGGTTACTTTGATATAACCACTCTGCCAAAATAAATAAATAAATAAAGTCTTCATTTTTGTGTATTCATGGTCAGGGAATTCAAATTTTAAAAATGGTGAAGAAACATTTAATAACTGTAGCAACATCACAACAATAGCACACATCTACTTCCAGTTTCCCCTACATAGACATGCAACAAACTTCCAATGGTTTAAGCATCTTGGCTTGGCAAACTCTTGTTATATGTGAATCAATTACATATAAAACACTGTACACAGCATGCTGACAGCCCACATTAAGTGCTAATTATTGCTATTATTCTTCTAGCTGTACACACATTAATAACACTTCTTTAACTTATCTTCTAACAAAGGAGGCTCTTCATCAAAACTGTCAATGTAAGGAGATTGTGAATAATAATCCGAGTTGGATGCTGGCTGAAAAAATTGTCCTGTGTAACCTGGTGCCATGAGCATTTCCGGTGGAACAAGAGAGGCAGGTTGAGGCTCCTCAATGGCTTGTTGTCTAGAAAAAAAATACTGATCCTCATCCATCTAAGAAAAATATATTACAACAAATCAAGGAAGGAAACTACAATTTTTCTTTTATGAATCCACACAGTTTCCCTGAGTATTACCAATGAAAAAACCAGATAAAATTTAACTTTAGTCTGAAAAGGAACACAATTAGTCAAGAAAAGGCTTCTAGAAGAATGATTTATACCAACCAATATTAATTGAGCCTGTACAGTGTGCTGGAAAATTCCCCTCATGTTTTCTCAATTAAAAATCTGCAAAGTGAACAGGTGTGGTGGCTCATGACTGTAATCCTAGCATTCTGGGAAGCTGATGTGAGAGGATTGCTTGAGCCCAGGAGTTCAAGACCAGCAAGGACAACATAGCGCGACTTCATCTCTACAAAAAATAGAAACATTAGCTGGGTGTGGTGGTGCACACCTGTGCCCTAGCTACTCTGGAGGCTGAGCCAGGATTGCCTGAGCCCAGGAGGTCAAGGCTGCAGTGAGCTATGATTGTGACACTGCCCTCCAACATGGGTGACAGAGGGATTCCAGGACTAAAAAAAAAATCTATAAGGTAAAAAATAATTTTAATCTCATTTTATAGAAAAATAATTAGAGGTTCATAGAGACTAAAGAACTTTCCCAGTAACACAAAATATTATTGCAGGTGCTGAACTCCAACCTGAAGCTTTCTGAGCAGTGCTCTGCTACCTACACAGTGCAGCTTTTATGCTGTTCTTCAGAGGCAATCATCAAAAAGGAAGCCTATACAAATCTGTAGAAGCAGCAAGTAAAATTCATGATTTTAATAGTATAGTATAGTCAACTCATAAAAAAAATACACATACTACCTGCTATTCCTAAAGACATACACCTTTCAAATCTGAGTGTTCCCAGGTAATTTTTGCCAATCGAATTATGTTTGAGTGACTAGCTAACTGTATTCTACAGCTGGCTTTAATGTCCATTTTTTTTTGTATTTGTGCAAATGTATGGGGTACTCATGTAATTTTGTTACATGCATAGATTAAGTAGTAACTAATTTCTCATCATCCATCTCCCTCTACACCTTCACCCTTCCAAGTATCCACTGACTATGATTCTACCCTTTATGTCGATGTGTACACATTTTTTAGTACCTAATTATGAGTAAGGACATACAATATTTGACTTTCTGTGCCTGGCTTGTTTCACTTAAGATAATAACCTCCAGTTACTTATGTGTTGGCCTTTCTCTTCCAAGTTAAGAAATCCCTTGACGATTTGTTGTAGGGCTGTTCTTGTGACAAATTCCCACAGCATTTGCTTGTCTTTATTCCTTTTTCATTTATGAAGGCTAATCTTGCTGGATGTTGAATTCTTGGCTGGCATTTTTTTTCTTTTAAAGCACTTTGAATATGCTATCTCAGTCTCTTCTGGTGTGTAAAGTTCCTACTGTTAGTCTGGTGGGATTTCCTTTATAGGTGACTAGATGTTTTTCTCTCGCTGTTTTTAGGATTCACTTTTTCACTTTGACTTTAGACAGTGTTATTATAATATGCCATGGCAAAGTCCTCTTTGCATTGTATTTGCCAAGGGATCACAGAGCCTCCTGCATTTGGATGTTTAAATATCTTACTAGACTTGAAAGTTTTTATCTATTATCTCATTAAATAGTCTTTCCAAAACTTTTAGTCTCTCTTCACCCTTGGGAATACTAATAATTCTTAATTCACTTTATGTAGTCCCAAACATTTTAGAAGTTTTGTTCATTATTTTTTATTCTTTCCTTTTTTATTTGACTGAATTATTCCAAAAGATCTGTCTTTAAGTTCCAAAATTCTTTCTCCTGCTTGGTGTAATTTGTTGCTGAAGCTTTTGAATATATTTTTTATTTCCTTCAATGAATTTTTCTGTTCTAAAGTTTGTTTTGTTTTGTTTTATCTGTCTCCTTGGCAAATTTCTCTTTCATATCCTGACTTGATTTGCTGAGTTCTTTGCATTGTTTTTTAGATTTCTCTTGCATCTCATCAAGCTTCTTTAAAAATCAATATTTTTAACTCTTTATCTGGAATTTTGAAGATTTCTTTTTGATTATGATCTATTTCTGAAGAGTGATTGTGCTCCTTTGGTGGTGTCATATTACCTTGCTTTTTCATGTTGCCTGTGAATTTGAATTGATTTCTGTGTATCTGGTATAAAAATAACTTTTAATTTTTCAATTTACTTTTAAGATGGAGATTTTTTTTGAAGATGTAACTATGATATTGGTTGAGTAAGACCTTATGACTTTGCTTCTCAGTATGTGCCACAGAAAAGTCTCTATTATTTATGCAGCAATTTATTGTGTTAATGGTGTGAGGTTTCCTTGGTATGCTACGGTGTGGTTATTGGTGAAGGCTGTGATGAACTTGTGCTAGGGAATAGAATGCCAAATGGGCCTATCTTCAGGTTTCAGTGGTAGTGGTGGACTAAGTATATCTTTCCTTGTGTCCTGGTACAACATATGCTGGCTTCTGTGTTGGTGGCTCCAGGCAAGTCAATCCTTTGGTCTTTGGGTGAGTTTCTTGGATACCAGTTGTAGTAGTGGTGTACCAGGCAGGTGAGCAGGTTCTCAAGATTGATGGGCCACTAGCATGGGCGATAGCATGCTGAGATGTTTTTCTGTGTCCTAAGCTGTGTGCACTTGTGTTGGCAGTGGTTGCAAGGGGCTGTGTGGGGCAGTCTTTAGATCAGTAGGTGACAGTGACAACATGCTCGTGCCTAACCTCGGTGTCCTGGAAGAAGTGCTTAGGTGTCCAGGCAGTGGATTGGGTTGTGGAACCCCCAGGATACTGGATCTCACACTCTGTGTTACGAGTTGGGGGTCGAAGCTGGGCAGAGCAAGCTTGTGCTCAGGCATCCCAATTGCAAGTGCATGCATCAGCCATGAAGGGTGGGAGTGGGGTGATCCTCAGGCCCCTGGTAAAGTTTCTTGGTTGAGGGGCAGCCACTACACTAAGGTCCTGCCATGGGGAGAGTGGAGCTGGGCCCAGGAGTCACAGATTTGGCCACCAGGTAAGAGACTTGCATCCCTATCACACCCCAGTCCCAGTGGGAGTTTTTTCTCTCTTCCTGGCTGACAGAGCTCACTGCACCTCAGTCCTGGGCCAGAGGAGCCTCCATCCATCTCAAGACTAAGTCTCCACAGCAACTCTCATTCTGATCAAGTCTGAGGGGCATCGCCTACTTCCAGGGCCAGTGGCTGCAGCCCACACATGCTCACAAAGGAGGCAAAAGTTCCTTAAGGTCTAAGACTGGTTCCCAGGGTCGCACACAGCCTGTTAAATGCTAGGATCAGGAATGGTGTCTTGTTAGAGCTGCTTAGGTTTCAGAAAGGGCTTAGGACCCAGGCACAGTTCCTTCTCACAGTCTCCTGGACTCTCCCTAAGTTAGGTTCAGGGCTTGGGAGGTTCAAGGTGCTCTCCTGTGGCCTGGATTTTATGATTCTCCAGTGGGAATGTGGAAAGACTATTACTTACTTCCTCTTGTATTAGGGAGTCACTCTGGGATCCAGGCTGGTCCTAGCTATACAGGGTGCCTGTTTTCTTCTCCTTCCTAGTTTTAATGTTTCCTGTTGAACTCCCATGCTCACACTAGGATAATGTTTTCAACTTGTGATTGTCTGCTCATGATTTTAGTTTTCCTAACCGAATGAGGTATACTAGAAACAATTCTAGTTGGCCATCTTGAAAAAATTGTTTCTCCTTTAAAATGGGCATTTTATTTTGTTTTATTTGGGGATAAAGTTGAGGCCACTCCAGCCTGGACAACTCATTCTGTTGTCCAGGCTGGAGTGCAGTGGCATGATCACGGCTTACTGTAGCCTTGACCTCCTAGGCTCAGTTGATCCTTCAGCCTCAGCTTCCTGAGCAGTTGGGCCTACAGGCACACACCACCCCACTGGCTAACTTTTTAAATTTTTTTGTGAAGACAAAGTCTCTCAGTATTGCCCAGGCTGGTCTCAATCTCCTGGCCTCAAGCAATTTTCCCACCTTGGCATCCCAAAGTGCTGGGATTACAGGAATGAGCCATCATGACCAGCCAAAATGGGGAATTTTGTTTTGCCAACACATGATGTTTCAATACCTCCTTGACTGTGTTTTTGTTTTATATTTTACCACTTGTGTGAGAAAGTTGGAAACCAATCATCTTTATAACTAACTTCTTGTTAGAGGTAGAGAAAAGAAAGAAAAACTGCATGTGAGGTTATTTGTTAATTTTAAATTATTTTTACCTGAACAAAGGGGAAAGAAACATAAAGAGTTGTCCCATAACATGTTTAAGTTTCTTTCACCAAAGGTTCTTGGACTAAGGTAAATATACAGTCCAAGGTTCTGAACTTTGTAACTCCCTATTATTTCTCTGTATTTACAACATGGCTTTTAATGGTTTTCTTCCAACACTAATCTTAATATAAAATCTAAGAATATTTTAACATACTTTACATGAGTAAACCTGAACAAGAAGATGACCTATTTTAAAAACGAATACCACTGAGATAGAGAGATACACACGGAGACATTCACTAACTCCACTGCAATCTCATTAAGAATAGGGACCAGGTCCAATACTTTTTGAATCCTCTGGAACATACAAGGTCTGACAATTAGGTTTTCAAACTCATCCTAGAAAAAGTGCTATATACCTCATTGCTGAATATTATGATTATGGTCACCTTCAAAGTACCCCCCTTGGGAAGCTATGCACTGACTCCAGTGCGTAGTCCACCCGTCAAAGCAATTTTGGAACTCTTTCTGGAATGGCTATCAGAGCTGTCATTGTTATGTGTTTAGGTCTGCCAATTGAGTTCACAAACTTGCCACTGAGGGCTTACCCTGGCAGCATTGTACAAATAACTGTATTGGAACACCCTCCTCCCTCTTCACCTGATCTTCCCCCCAATGACCTTTTCTTTACCCAAAGATAAAGGAAAATATTGAAAGGGAGATATAAGATAACATTCAGGACATCAAGAGTAATGCAACTTAGTCTCCTGTATCTTCTGGTATTATAAATCTTTATCAGATGACACTCTGAATGGTTATGCCAATAAGTTCTCATATTTTTAGAGACAAAAAGAATTCCTATAATATTCTTTAATAAAAATAAGGATAACGGAACTGGACACTTTGCTATTTGCTTTGTTGAGCCTATAAGGCTTGATGAATAATCTGCTAGAGGCAATAAAATTAATCAGATTAATATGCTCAGTATTTAAGATGTTACAGTCACATATCCATACCCCACAGCAATGGGAGCTTTGCAGAGTATACCAACAAAATGTAACTCTCCTGGATCAAACAGTATCTTAACTAGCGCTATGAATAGATAAATACTGAACTTGTGACAATTTCTAATTCAGCACATTCTTTCAGATGAAATCAATATCAGTGTAATTAAACCAAAAGAAACACTGGACTCTGAATGGTCAAATTTTGACATTAGCTTTGCTAACAAATTCCTTCTCTGCCTGTAAAAATCACTTCAAGCAACTGTGAAATGTCTGAAAGGTTTCTTTAGAAAATCAGCAACTTTTAAGTACTCACAAATACAAATACAGCCATTAGAAAAGAATTTCATTTTTAAGTATGTATGTATATGAACATATACAATATATACACATTCATAGAAAATAGAACAAATGCTGGGTGGAAATACATAAAATTGCTAATAGTTGTCATGTCTGGGAGACAGGATTTTAAATGATTTTTATATTTCTATTCATATATTTCTATATATTCCAGATTCTATACTGAATGCAAGTAGACAACTGAGAGTTTTATGAAAGCAGAGATGTCAGTGGTGTGAAGGAAAATGTTTAATGAGAATAGCTTATAACTTTTAAGTGTCTATTAATTGCAGAGGCAAAAATAGAGTGAACTATTTAAAAATAACTGATCCAAAAATGTATCTGTGTTATTCATATGTATAAGTTTCCAGTTGAGCCTGTAAAAATCAAGCATTCTAAGTGCCCTTGGCAAGGCCATATTAAATACAATCCGTTCGATGGTGGCATGGATTAGGAAATGGTAGCTGGGAGAACGGGCATCTGCAAACTTCCCAGATCCTGACTGGCCCAGCTGGGTACACAGTGATGCCATTTACTGTATATGAAATACTAGGAGATCAGGTCTAAAGATTCAGAAAAGGTCATTCTGCCAGGCACAATGGCTCATGTAATCCCAGCACTCTGGGAGGCCAAGGCAGGGGGATCCCTTGAACCCAGGAATTAGAGACCAGCCTAGGCAACATAGTGAGAACTCATCTGTACAAAAAAAAGTAATAATAAAAATAATAAAATAGAAAAATTATCTGAGCATGGTGTGTACCTGTAGTCCCAGCTACTCAGGAGGCTGAGGTGGAAGGATCTCCTGAGCGCAGGAGTTAGAGACTGCGCTGAGCCCTGATGGTGCCGCTGTAATCCAGACTGAGTGACAGAATGAGATCCTCAACTTAAAAAAAAAAAAAAGAATACAAAGAAAGGATGGTGATTTAACACTAGTCTGTTAAAGTTCTACCAAACAATGCAAAGGGAGTTTTCCAGTTGCTCTTGCCTTTCTTGAACAAGACCTACTTCTTTCTCCAAATAGTATAAATAGATTTCCCACATTAAAAATTAGAAAAATATATCCTTGGTAACTAACTGTAGGTGGCTGGAAATTATCCCTGTCTGAATGACTGAATGATTATGTGTAGTTTTTTTTTTTTCCAAAGAGAAAGTCCCTCCTTGTTCATTCTAAAAGACACCTTGTTTTATTAAATATAAATATCTCCATTGTCTTAGCAAGCACAGTTAACTAACTTTCAGATCTATATACTGTTGAGCAAAACAGGCTTTTAAAAACAAGCCTGGAGGCAGAGGTGAGGAGAGGGAGAGGGTGAAAGAGAGAGGCAGAGACAGAGACAAAGAGACACAAAAACTGAATGATTGATTATAACTATCCTCTGGGTTCCTATATTTTTTGTCAGGATCCTCAGCATCTTATACTGAGTTTGGGGTAGATTTTAATTGAACTATTTATGGTATGAATAAAAGATCAAATCTCTGGAGTTTCTTTGATGAACACTAGTAAATCACTGACCTGACTCCATGCTTTATGTACCTCATAAAACGATCACAGCTAATATGCCCTTTCCTAATTCCTGGGACTTGCAGTGTGGATTGGAATTTAAATGTTACTGCATCCAAATCAAGAGTTGGATTTGAATGCTGAGCATCTGAACCAGGCTAGGCCATCAACCTGATACAGTATAATTATGAGCCTTTCTCATTTGGTTGGAAAACTCTTTGTCATTTTGATTTCTGGGAACTGTTGATAGGTAGAGTCAAATGGAGAAAGAAAATTGGGGTAGGTGAATTGGGGGGAAGAAGACTGTGGTCCATGAGTCTTTGCTTAAAGAGAGAGTTTTGACTCTCCTCTTGGACATTTTAGTTTACTTTAGTCTGAAAATATAGATGCTGCAAAAGTGCTTATTCCATCTGGAAAAAAGAATGGAATAAAGAAACAGAAAATTCAAGTCACCTGGTTCCTTTCTACAAAACAGTAGAGCAGAGCTGAAAAAAGCCAGTAGCCAGCTCTCACTGTGGATGGTGTACCTAGAGGGACTATCCTGGAATCCTTTAATGCTCCAAAAACTTCCTGTGCCTCCAACACTTTCCTGTTTTTTCTTGACCTTCCAACGTGTAAATCAAAAAAGGCAACTTGACTAGTGCTTACAGGACAGAATAGGGGTATGAATGGGATTAAATTTCAGAGATCTAACTTTTGCAGCTTTAAAAACATTGTATCTCAATGCCTTTTCCAACCCCTAAAGCACTAGATCAGCAGGAACAACTAGGAAGAAGCTTGTGAAAGCAGTATCTATTTGCTTATGTCTGCAGAAGTGTATCAGTGAAGAGTATCCAAAATTTTGGGGGCAGAGCTGGAACAGCAGACTCCCCACTTCCTGTTATATTTGTTCTGTCTTTTCCTTTTTCCATCTGGACCTTTTAAGGTATTGCTTCCTGTGTTTAGAAAAAAAAAACAAAAAAACTTCAAGAATTAACACGTTTGAAATACACTACACATTTCAATTTACCTAAGATTGTTCTGTTTATTTTTATTGTCCCAAATATTATTAATAGCACCCATTTTGCATTAAAAAGTCTTGACTTTATAATAAATCATGTACACCTCTAGTTATGGCCCTAAAAAACTCTGGGCTAAATTCCTCACCCTATTTATTACTAGATGTGTGACCTTGAAAATGTTTCCTAATTCATCTTTGTGTCTGGTTTCTCATATGTAAAATGGGGATGATAGCATGGGTTGAATATTCATATCCAAAATGCTTGGGACCAGAAGTGTTTTGGATTTTTCAAATTTTGGAATATTTGCAGAATACATACTGGTTAAGCATCTCTAATTCAAAAATCCAAAGTGCTGCAATGATCATTTCCTTTGAGCATCATGTCAGTGCTCAAAAAGTTCTGGATGCAGGAACGTTTCAGATTTTGGATTTTTTTTTTTTTTTTGGACTTTAGGATGCGCAACCTGTAGTGTCTAACTTATATGGTTGTTTGAGGATCCAAACAATTAATTTATATAAATCTCAGGACAGTTCCTAACATATAGTAAGAGCTCAACAAATGTTAGTTATTATGAAAGTTCAAGGGTCTGACCCTTCCTGTCCACAAGATAACATTCAAAAAAATTATATAACCAAATACAGTACATTTAAATAACTTTAGGCAACACAGTGTCAATTGCTTTTATGAATAACTAATATTTATATAGTGGTTTTACTTTAATACATACTTTCCTATACATTATCACAATTGTTTTTCATGTCAATTCCATGAAGAAGATATGATTAATGTCCTTAATTTTCAAATGAAGACAGAGAAGTTAAGCCTTCTCAGTGTCACAAAGACAAAAATGCTAGAGCTGGAATTTGAACCAAATTATTCTCTCTAAATGTCATATTTTGCCTCTGAAGGGCAAGTACTAAATTCTTAATCATTTTGTTTTATTTTCAACTCAAGCTGAACTTTTATCTCAAGTAACTAACATATTTAAAACTATGTTTTCCTTGATTTCATCATAACACTATTCACACTATATCATATTTAATTGCCCAATTCTTCAACTTAAATAATTTTGTGATGGAAAAGGCTATGGATTTCATTCGTATCTTTGAGTTTGTACTGCCCTTCTTAATTTCTGACACACAAGAAGATACTCAATAAGTGTTTATTAAATGAAAAAAAAATCTGTTTCTCAAGCAATGTCCTGGAAAATATTAAATCAAAGGAAAATACTTTCTGTTTGTCCAGTGCCTGAATTCAGGTTCCCTGTTAAAAGAAATTTTGAAAACAGGAGACAAGCCATTCACTTGGCTTGGGCCCTAGATGGCAAAGGCTATTCATTCATAGAGAACTGGATTAATTCCTCTACCCTTTTCTGACATTTCTTCCTTGGCACTTTACTGAGATGCTGAGGCAAACTTAGCTTTTACCCAAGGAAACCTTTGTGCCTGGAACCCTGTGCCATAATATTAAGACTTAACATGAGAGCAATATAAAGTACTTACGTTCTAGAGCCATACAGATTTCCATAGGCATCAGAATCATTACCACTTTGCTCCTGGTTATCAATGGTATAATTAGATTGGTAAAAATCAGTGTCAAATTGCCCCAAGTTTGACATCCTGAAAAATAAGAGTGTTTCTTACTAAGTTCATGAGTAAATACAATTTCTTTAGAGGTATTTACAAAGATCAACTGACCATGTGGTTTTAGCTGGATTCTTAGACAGCAAGGTATTCTTTGAAGGGGTAGATTAAGTATTGGGAGGATGCGGAAATATAGGCTAGAAAGTCATTTACAAAATATGTTATCTTCAACTACTTTTTCTAAAGTTTTTACACTATGGACTGTGAATTTGAATAAGTTGACTTTGATCTGAAAGAACTAACATTCTTCCCCCAAAACCTTATTCTTAGTAGTTTAAGAGAAAGAGTTTAAAACTTGGTTCACATCTAAAAGATTTTCCCCTAAACAATGTCAGTTCTTCACTTTAAGCACAGGTATACATATACACATGCTGTGTGTGTGCCTGTTTGTGTGTGTGTGTGTGTGCTCTTGCAGCAAGGCAACAAAGCAAATGGTTGACAATAACATTACTATTTAAGTCTGATTTTTCTAGAGCTTTAAAGTGTGCTAACAGCTTACTGCTCCCCAAAACAAAAACAAAACCTACAAACTTATTTCCTAGTTCTACTTGGAGATTCCTAAAAAGTATTTGAAACATTTTTCTTCTTCTTTTACTCTGGATGCTGCACCTGGGATCCTGGCTGAGTCAGAGAGAGAAAGACTCAATACTGATATTGAATAGTCTTTTTTTCCCTATACAATCTCTACATAGTTTCTTCTCACCTTTGAGAGTGAAGAAGAATGTTTGTTCTTGAATTAGACCTCATAGCAAGGTCTACCAGAGGGGAAAAGAAAGGTTTGAAAGAAGAAAAAGGAGGGAGAAGAAGATGTTAGAGAGGAAATAGTAGCTCTTTAGATAAAAATTAGAGAATGAAGAAGAGATTCTTTTCACTTAGACAAACATGGATATTTAACTCAACATTTTAATCTTTATTTTTCTTTTAAAGTCTTTATTTTAAAGGGGTGAATTTAAAAAGCACTAGGAGCAATCCATATAATTATAATAATCTATGGAATACTACTTGTAATAAATTTCAAGTAAAATTGCATAAGGAGCCTTATCCCTAAGGGCCTCATTAATCAGAAATATTTAAATCAACAACTGCCAAATATATTACATTTGTTCAGTTCAGTTAAAATACTTATCTAAAATTAGATGCAGCATTTCATACATCTGATTTAATAAATCAAGATTTTTCATCTATAATGTGTGTAAAAGTAGCTATGAATTATGTAACTAAATTCAGGACTCAGCAATAAATCTTTTAGCAATTTATAATTTAAAGAGCTTAAAATCTAATAGCATAACTTTGTCAGTACATGAAATATATTATTATAAAGCATAGAGAGTAATCTTTCAAGAATATACTAAGTTTTCATATCATGCAAAACTTTATGTAATATGACTATTGGTATTAGAGTCCTTACATAACCCAACTTCGTATTTCTTTTAAATGCTGAGTCTTTTAGATGGATCAGACACATACCTCTATTTTTTGTATGTGGAAGGATCCTCCAACAAATGTAGCTTTATGTGAGAAATTTAAAGCAAATCCGTTGGTGAAACGATGACATGCTGGCTATATATGTATAAGTTTCTAAATTTGTACTCTGACACTCTGAACAGATGCTACAGCCAAAAAAAAAAAAAAAAAAAAAAAAACCCTATCCAAAGCCAAATCCAGTGTCTCATAACACTTGCTATGGCTTACAAACACAGTGAACAGTGTACAGACATACCGTTTGATACAAGCATCTAAATCTGAAATATTCCATTAATATGAACAACATTAAGATGACAAATTATGGTTTGCCTCTGACATTTTTCTGCTACTTATTTATCCAGGAGTGGCCTAAATTGCTATACTATATGATCTAGTGCTTACTTGTAGGGCAGTTTCTGCCCCATTTTCAAGCCAATCCTTCCCACTGAAAGGCATTAGACCCCTTGTCATATCAGGAAGCCACCTGAGCGGGCTATGTTACTGGGTCACTGCTGGGAGACTTCCCTAGTTCTGACCCAGGTAAACTGGCTAATACTGTTTATTTCAGTGGTCCCAAGTCTTTTTGGCATCATTGACCGGTTTCCTGGAAGACAATTTTTTTAGGGACAGGGGTTGGGGTTGTGTGTGTGTGTGTGTGTGTGTGTGTGTGTGTTGGTTTCAGGATGATTCAAGTGCATAACATTTATTGTGCACTTTATTTCTAAATTATTATTGTATTGTAATATATAATGAATAATTATACAACTCATTAAGAAAAAAGAGGTGCTGACAAAAGTGGTAAATAAAATAATGGGTTGGCAGCTGTTCATCTGACAGGAGGCAACACTCTCCATTCCCTCCACCTGCTGTGTGGCCTGGTTCCTAACAGGCCATGAAATAGTACCAGTCCATGGTCCAGGGGCATGAGGGCCCCTGCTCTATTCTATCTGGACCTGGTAGTTTTGTACCTAATAGCAATCTCACGGCTGGAGGTCAAGTTCCCCTGTGATCTACTTCATGATGACCCTCCTTTCTAGGCCCTGAGCCTTCCCATGTATCCAGATCTCAGTAATGGAAATTTGCTACTCAAGGGCAGATTATTTGGCACTCAGGAATTGTCAACTGGAGCCAAGGGCAGAATATCAGAGTAATTTTTTTTCCATTTTGTTTAGAAATATTTGAAATTTGAATTTCTTTAATCAGAGCTCCACTATTTAGTTAGGTAATAGGGGGGTTACATATTTATTAAGGACCTACTATTGAGTATCAGACTTTTGTCTAGATCTTGTGTTTATAGAAGCAGACAAACAAAATAGATCTGCACTTAAAGAGATCTACTTTAGAATTGATTATACTATACCCACACAAATAATAATGACTAAGCATTGTTCTACAAACTTTAGGTTTAAGTCATTTAATTTTTGTAACAACGTTATGAGATATTATTATTCCATCTTGCAGAAAAAAGAAATAGAGATTAAATTAATTGCCCAAGGCCATCAGCTAGTAGGTGGAAGAGCCAATGTCTGAAACCTGACAGAGTCCAGAGGTCACATTATTATCTAAGATAATTTCAGTAATGAACCAAGTAAAACATGCTATTAAGTTGGAGAATGCAGAAGGGAGAGGATTTGAGTACTCAAAGAAGGTATCTTAAGAGGGTCATTTGAACAGATATCTGATCAGTGAGAAGGAAGAAGTCATTTGAAAGACTAATGTAAAGAACATTTCACGGGAAGGTTGTGAGATAACAAGGAGTTTGGTGGTTTGTGGTTTAGAAAGAAAGCCAATGTGGCTAGTGATTTTGAACCAGGGAAAAATTGAAGGAGATGGGGCCAGAGACATCGGCAGAGGCCAGATCATAAAGGAGCTTGCAGGCCTTGGTTAAAAGTCTAGAATTTGTTATAATTAATGAGATGTCACTGAAGGGTTTTAAGCAATGCGATTATATGATCCATTTTTTGCAGAAGAGGAAGAGGCAGAAGGGTTAGGAAGAGGCTGTTGCAATAACCCAGACGTGAGATGGCATTGACTTGGTAGCCCAAGTTGTAGTGGTTGCAGTGGAAGTTACAGAACTGGTACAAAAGTCACAGCAGCTGAGGGAAGAATGAATAGAAGGGGCAAAGCCTGGAGGAGAAGTATCAGTAAAAAGAAAATTCAGTGTGTGAAAATGGTGATGAGTTACCTGAACCATGGAAGGTCCAATAGATAAAGAGAGCTGAATAAACAGGGATGGAAGATATGTGAAAAGAAAATTTAATAGGATTCCATTTCTGCTGACTAGGAGGGAGCAGGAAAGGGCAATCACTGAGGATGATTTCTAGAATTCGGATAACTGTTCTGTCCTAATGTGTAATGCTATAGGGAAAGTCACATTGCTGTATAGCAGCCCAATTGAGATCATTATCCTTTGTATTCTTTCTTTCAAAGTTCTTTATGGGAAAACGTAGGTCCCTTCCTATAACAGCAGAGATTCAGGGCACATTCTTTTTTCCAACATAAACATTTACCGAAAAGTTTACCAAAGATAATATTTTGAATCTTAATCCATTAGATAAATTTTAACCTTATTTGGTGATTTTGTACTTTTTGACATTATTCCCTTAATTAAAAACTGACGATTAAATGAATTGCAGGAATACATGGGCCAAAAAATGGCATATAAAAAATAAAATTAATCTAAGCCTCAAGTGAACCATAACCCATGAAATATTGAAGACCAAATGACTTCAGTCTCCTGAGAAGTGAATTAATGGACCATTAATACATGTACCAGAATACTTTAAAGCTACTTTTATATATTACTATATATATATATATATGAACACACACACGTATAGTCACATATATAATGAATTTAAGTCTTTTTTCTATTGATGAATCATCAAATTGTTATAGTGTATATTGAAGATCAGAGTTTAGATCAATATTATACAGTATATAGTTACATATATAATCGATTGACTATGTTAGCTCATCTATTTAAATACTTGTTTCTGGTCTCTGAATGACCAAAAAAACAGGATAATGTGAATACAGATTCTCACCTGATTTTAGTAGCCCCGTGTTCTACTCACAACCACTTTCCTTTCCTTCCCTTTCATTTTCTTTATATTTTATTTTAACAATGTGGGGTACAAGTCAGGATAAGGCACATAAGTAGTCTACAGATGAAGTTTGGGCCTCCCATTGGCCCTTACTTTCCCGGTTTAGGATCAGGTACCCTTAGTGATGTTATGTACACCCCTTTCCTGGCAGTGTCCCACTACTGCTGATCCCTCCCTTGTAGTATTGTGATTAATGTTCAAGACCCACTTAAGAGTGAGAACATGTGGTATTCAGTTCTTTGTTCTATGACAGACTCTGAGCATGACAGACTCTCTTCTTCTTCCCCCTTTCCTTCCTTTATTCTTTCTTTTCCTCTTTTTACTCTGTTCTTTTGAATTCTCTCCTAAGGTGCTTTCATCTAGTCCCCTGGCTTTATCTATTACTTATATAAAGATGATTCTCAAAGTTACATATGCAGCTCTGACTTTCCTTCTCAACTCTATCAACAGACTGTCTGTTTGATAGACATTTCAAATTTACCATCATCCAAACTGGATTTTTAGATAACTCTACCCTCCCCAATTCAACACTCTGTCCTCCATTTCAAGAAATGCCATCACAAAGCACTCACTCAAATCAGAAATCATTTAATGTCAACAAATTTATCAGTTCTTTCTCTAAAATATATCTCCCTTCATCTCCACTGCTATCAGCCTTACTTAAGTCACTATGCTCTCTATTTAGTCTTCTGTTTGCAATTATTCAGCAAGTGAAATAACACTTTTAAAGTAGTGGATTGAGCTGGACATGGTGTTTCATGTCTGCAATTCCAGCACTTTGGGAAGCCGAGGTGGGAGGATTTCTTGAGCCCAGGTGTTCTGAGACCAGCCTAAGCAACGTAGCAAGACATTGTCTCCATAAAAAATGAAAATAAAAAAATTAACCTAGTATGGTGATGTGCACCTGTAGTCCCTATTACTTGAATGGTTGATGCAGAAGAACTGTCTGAACCCAGGAGATTGAGGCTTTGGTGAGTCGTGATCCTGCCTAGGTGACAGAGTGAGACCCTGACACACACACACACACACACACACACACACACACACACACTCTCTCTCTCTCTCTCTCTCTTTTTCTCTCTCTCTCTCTCACACACACAC
>CAUYQG010168533.1:0-17466 GCA_963574415.1 Tarsius wallacei | reverse complement strand
AAACACAACAGAAAAAAAATACCATTAAAAAGTGGGCAAAGCATAAAGAAGAACAAAGTCATGTACTTCGCAGCAACTTGAATGGAATTAGAGTTTATAATACTGAGTGATCTCTCACAGAAACAAAGAACTGAGTATCACATGTTCTCACTCATAAGTGGACCTTGAACAACTTCCGTAATACTATTGGAAATGAAAACCATTTCATGCAGAAAAACTATATGGCTTTCTTCTTAGATGGCATAATCAGTTTGAGATTTAGGTACTTATTTTAAAAAGCCTTTTCTATCAAGTAAAAAAAGCCCACAGAGGGTTTTGATCACGTGTTTAATCTGGTCAACTTCTTACCACGTTACTTCTCCACTTAATATCCCCAAAAAGTAATCATTCTATGCATTTAAAGTCTTTCCAAACTGACCCATAAATACTAGGTTTGAAAATATTAAATGCATGGTACTTGCTAAAACATAGTTATTAAACAAATTTTATTTTTTAAAAAAGTGGGCAAAGGATCTAAACATACATTTCCAAAAAGAGGACACACAAATGCTCAATAAACACATGAAAAGAATACTCAACATCACTAATTATCAGGAAAATACAAATGAAACCACTATGAGATATCATCTGATCCCAGTTAGAATTGCTATTATCAAAACCATAAAAAGTAATAAATGCTGGCAAGGAGAAGAAACGAGAACGCTCAAACACTATTGGTGGGAATGTAAATTAGTACAGTCATTATGGAAAACATTATGGAAGTTTCTCAAAAAACTAAAATAGACCTACCATACAATCCAGCAATGCCATTGCTGAGCATTTATCCAAAAGAAAGGAAATCAGTATGTCAAAGAGATACATGAATCCCATGTTCCTGTAGCACTGTATTCATAATAACAAAGATAAAAAATCAACCTAAATATCTATCCGTGGACGAATGTATAGCAAAACATAGTGTGTTGATACAATAGGATATTGTTTATCTATAAAAAATAATAAATAATGGCAGCAGCATGGATGGAACTAAAAGCCATTATGTCAGGTAAAATAAGCCAGACACAGATAGACAAATATCACATACACTCACTCACTCATACCAGAAGCTAAAAAAGTTTATCTCATAGAGGTAGAAAGTATAATGGTAGCTACCAGAGGCTAAGAAGAATGTGGGTTTCTGTTGGTGAAAATGGGGATGAAGAGAGGTTGTATAATGGGTACAAATATACAGTTATGTAGGATAAATAAGTTCTACTGTTTGATAGTAGAATAGGGTGACTGTAGTTAACAATGTATTGTATGTTTCCAAATAACTAGCAGTAAAGTGAAGTGTTTTCAAAACATAGAAATTATAAATCCGCCGGGCTCGGTGGCTCAGCCTGTAATCCCGCGCCTTTGGGAGGCTGAGGTGAGTGGATTGCCTGAGCCCGCGGGTTTGAGATCTGCCTGGGCAAGCAAGACCTCATCTCTACAATAAATCAAAAAATTAGCCGGGCGTGGTAGCGCGCGCCTGTAGTTCCAGCTACTTGGAAGGCTGAGGCGGAAGGATCGCCGGAGCCCGGTAGGTCGAGGCTGTGGTGGCCGGGAGCGGCCACTGCACTCCAGTCTGGGCGACAGAGTGCGACGCCAACTCAAAAAAAAAAAAAAAAGAAATTATAAATCCTCCTTGTGATGAATATTGCAAATAGCATGACTTGGTCATTATACATTCTATGCACATAACAAAATACCACACGTACCCTGCACATGTAAACACATATTATGTATCAGTAGAAATGAATATTTAAAAAATATTAACACTATACATGCCACACAAAATACATTAGCTACCTGGTATACTTTAACCATAGGATACCAGTAATGAAGTCTGATTTAGACCAATTCCTTCTGGATTTTCTAAAAGCCTAAGAGAATTGAAGCTGGTACTTAGGAAGATAATTCTTTGACCCAGCTTTGTAAGCAGGGAGCAGATGTCTCCTGTGGAGGCATTTATATTTGAACAAAAATGTTAAAGCCCATAAATAAACTTCTCAGGATTGTTTATAATTGACTGAAAATCTCCCTGAGGGAATTTCTAAAGGCTGTATTTGAAAGAAAGAAATTAAACTCAAAGAAAAAGCAATAGTGAAAATAATTGGTAGTGATAAGGATAAGTCTAAATTAGCAATGGCTGTATTAATGGCACTAAGAACAACAATAGTAATAACAAATGGAAGGAGTTAATAATGAGATTTGACTCAATGCTAGACAAAAATAACATTAAAGAAGACAAGACCTCCATCTATGAAAAAGCAAAAAGTTTGGCAATTTTTTTCCTCATAAAACAGCTGTAAAACTGGATGAAATTGTTTAAAACAACTATATTAAGTATTTGGAATTACCTAAAGGCAAGAAACAAAATAAGAAGCAACTATTTATTAAAAACAAAGAGAACAAAAAACAGCTGAATCTCAGGTAAGACCCATGGGTGTCTACAGCATTTATGCCTGGGGCTTTCATCATCACTATAGCAACTTATGCAGCAAACTGATTCTCCTGGGCCAGAGCTGGTCATGAAGACTGAGCTGACTGATTCAATCTGGGGTGTAGGGTAGAGTTCCCACACTCAGAGACATTGTAAATAACACATAGTAAACTCATTAGATAATGAATGAAGAAAGCCAACAACTCTCTTAGTCTGATGAGAGTCCCTGTTAGATTGTACAGTAGACTAGAGGAACTGATAGAACTACAGAAGATCCTTATCATCTTTCCACAAGTCTTGGGCTGTCTACGAAGGTGTATACACACACAGTGGAAATCTGAAAGGATCACCGTAATTTAATACCGAGGCAAGCTTAAATTGCCTGAACTTTGAATGTACTTTCAAAGCAACACACTGATATATCAACAGAGGGAGAAAATGTATTCCTTAAGGTGTCTGAGCAAATCACAACTTATAATGAATCAGTGGTTGACCTTAAAGAAAATCTCTAAAAGCTAAGAAGAATAGTAATCATCATCATAATAATAAATAATAATAATGACTGCACAATAAAAGGGAGTCCATAGGCTAGTGTAAACCAGTTACTTTTAAGACGAACAAACAAACAGAAAAGCAAAAACAATGACCTTCAAGGGAAAAAAAATCCAAAGTTGCTATCATATTATCTAAAATGATCATTTTCAACAAAATTGTATGAGTTATGAAAAGAAACAGTAAAGTGTGACCCATGCTCTGGTTTTTTAAAAAAAATCAATCTGTTAAAACTGCTACTGGTTGGGTTGAGATGTTGTATTAACAGCAAAGACTTCAAAAGAGCTACAGTATCATTAAAAGGAATTAAGTACTGTTACATGTTACAACATTAATTAACTTTGAAAACATAATTTAAGTGAAAGAAGCCAAAAATGTATGTAAAATGTTCAGAGGAAGCAAATCCAAAGAGACAGAAAGCAGCTTGCTGATTGCTAGAGGCTAAGGGTTGAAAAATGGGGAATGATATAGTTTGGATATTTGCCTCCCAAAAAATAATTCATATGGAAATTTAATCCCCAGTGTTGTTGAAAGTGGGACCTAGTAGAAAGTGTTTGGGCCATGGTGGCGAGTCCCTCATCAATGGTAATAGTAAGTTCTTGCTCTAATAGTTCATGAGAGAGCTGGTTGTTTAAAAGAGCATAGCATGCTTCCTTTTCTGTCTTTGGGACACACATACCCCCCTTTCACCTTCTGTCATAATTAAACACCTCCTGAGGTCATCACTAGATGCAGATGTTGATGTCATGTAAGCCAAATTAAACTCTTTTCTTTATCAATTACTCAGCCTCAGGTGTTCTGTATAGCAATGTAAAATGGGCTAACACAAGGAGGAATTGTTTAGTGGATATGGAGTTTCCTTTTGGAGTGATAAAAGTGTTCTGAAACTAGACAGAGGTGATGTCTTCACCAAATTGTGAATGTCTTAAATGCCCCTGAATTGTACACTTTAAAATGGTTAGTTTTGTTATGTGAATTATACACACATCAAAGAAAAAAAAAGAAAAAAAACTATAAGCAATCTCTAAAAATATTGTTGCATAAATAGAACTTGAGTGAAAAAAATAGGTCAACAAAATTTTTAAAGAATTAGAAGAAAAACAAGTTTAAATAAATATATTGGTAATGATTTAACTAGTGGGAATATCAATAAAGCAATAGAAACTGTTAAAAAGAAGCAAATGGAAATGCTAGAGTTGAAAAGAATAATAACTAAAATAAAAAAACTCACTAGATAGGCTCAATAGCAGACTTGAAATGACAAAAGAAACAATCAGTCACCTTGAAAATAGATTTATAGAAATTATCCAACTAAAAAAAAAAAACAGGAAAAAAAGTGAAAAAAATATGTAGCATCCCAGAGACCTGTGCAACAAAATCAAGTGTACCAACATATATCTACTAGTAGTCTCAGAACAAGAGAACAAATAGAAGGGGCAAAAATGAATTTGAAAACTAATGGTGGAAAACTTCTCAATTCTGATTAACATCACTTTTAAAAAATCAATTCTTCCAAGGTCAGCTTTTGTTAAACATTTTAGTCCTTACCTTTAATGTTGTTACCAGTATGCTTAAATTTTGATTTAACTTTTGTTTTCTTTTGTGCCCTATCCTATGTTTTTCTTTCTTGCCTTCCTTTAGGTTATTTGAAATTTTTGTATTATATTTTTAATGTATTCATTGTGATTTTGACCAGATATATTTTACAATTTTTAATGGTCTCTTTAGGAAATTAAAAATGCATACCTAACTTATCATGGCCTATTTAGAATTGTAATTTTACCACTTTAATTTTAATATCTAAGCAACCCTTCTGCCTGGAAAGCTTGCCTTAGCAGTTATGTGTAGTAGTTCTACTGAATACAAATTCTCTCAGATTTACTTTATCTGAGACTATTTTGTTTTACCTTCCTTCCTGATTTTCAATTACAATGGCATTTTGGTTCTGCCAGCACTTTAAGAATGTAGTACCACTTTGTTCTGGTGTCCATGGGTTTTCAGTGAGAATTTTATTCATTAGAATCTGTGCACCCTTGCAGGAAATGTGTCATTTTTCCATAGGCTCCTTTTAAGGTTTTCTTTGTTTTAAGTGGTTTGATTATTATGTGTCTGGGCATAGATCATTTTGGATTTATCCTATTGGTGGTTTGCTCAATTTCTTGAATTGGAGTTTTATATCTGTCTTTTGACAAAATTGAGAGGTTTTCATTATTTTTTCCAAACATTTTTTAATATTACAGTGTTTTTGGAATTCCAATAACATGAATGTTGGACATTATTTTATTGACCTACAAGTTCTTCAAGCTGTTTGTTTAGTTTTTGCAGGGTTGTCTATTTTATCTCTATTCATATTTAATTATTTTTATTTATCTCTCTTAAAATTCACTCACTTTTTTGTCATCTTAGTTCTCCCATTGAATCCCTCCAATGTTTTTTCAAATAATTATATTTTATGTCCATTTTATTCATTTTTATATCTTCTACTTTTTTGATGAGCCATTCTGTTTTTGTGTTTAAAGAATGTTCATGATTGTCATTCAAGCATTTTTGCAAAAGTTGTTTTAAAGTCGTTATCAGGTAATTACTAACATCTGCATCATCTTGGTTTTAGCATGTGTTGTTTTTTCCCTATGGTAGTTGAGATTTTCATGATTTTTATGTATGCTAAGTAATTTGTACTTTATTCTAGGCATTTTAGACATTCTATCAAGATTCTGTGTCTATTTAAATCCTATATGGAATGCTTATACTTTTGTTTCAGCAATTAATTAACCTGGGGTAAGTTTAAGCCTTAAGTTCCAACCTGGCTTCTGTAGGCTGTTGTTCCAGTGTAAGCTTAATTTTAAAAGACTTTTAGTTCTCTTTGGATCTATCCCATGTGTACGTCACTCACTGGTCCGTATGTAGCATTGGTCTTACAACCTCTGCATTACGTGCAAAAAATTGTACATGTGCCACATTAAAACATCGAGATCAATAAGCATGGTATCTTTCTGCAAGAATATCTTAGTCTAATAACAAAGATAGTCATGCAAACGATTATATAGTATAGTTTATGAACATGCATAAAGTGATATGGAAAACAAACTTAAAAAAATAAATCTATAGTTCATCAGTAGAACTGATTTTCTTTAAATATAGAATAATGTTTTGTTCATATTTAAAATATACACTTTATTCTGAATAACCGCTTGCCCATGATCTTATTTAACCCGTACAGAAATAATTTTAAAACCTTCTACTTAGTTCATCATAGGTTAATTATTCTTAGCTTTGGCTGACCAACACAACAGAGAAAAAATTAAATGCATGCAGGAGGAAATATTTACAATAGCAATTTGATCTCCAGGTGATCAATATTTGTTAAAGTAATAAATACGTTGGGGAATATCCAAAATTGTTTAAACCCTTGTACCTGCATTATTTATCCTATACATCTTGCCTCTGGGCTTTATGAGTCACCACTAGCAAAATATTGTCTAGCACAAATACATATTATTGTCGGTGGCATGGATTTTTTTGTTGTCATGTGCATAGAATTTTTAAAGTATTTAAATTGCTAAGACTAAAATTTAGATTACCTTCTAAAGATAGTTTTCCTTCTCTTTACTTGGTATAGATGTCTAAGTACCTTTGAGTCTATAATTGCATTGGATCTGCATTTTGCCTTTAATTATCTCTGGTTCTCCCTCGGTACTAACCTAGATTGTGTACCTTAAAGCAAGAGCATTTTCTAAACAGAGAGAGAGAGAGAGAGAGAGAGAGGAAAAATGCAGCTGTCAAATAAGTTATGGATAGGGTATTGGAGTTCATACATTTGTTCATGTTAGTAAATTTGGAATTCATCGGAAAAACTAAAGGAAATGCATCATAGCAAAGAATGCTATAGCATAGAAATGTGCTTTTTGTTTATAATAACAAAATACATTTTTATGTCTGAGGAAATAATTCAATTTCTTTCATTTAATGTTATTTGTTTGGTGAGCTTTTATATAGTATGCAGTTTCCTTGGCACATAATTCAAAACACATAGAAAGATTTGCTCTCCTACTCAAATGGTCCGGCTAAGCTTGAACTATTGATCTGTGTATTTTAACAACGGCTTTTGAGTTTACAGATAAAATTACAGTAAGTATTAGGGTTTAATGCCTATGTTATAAGGAAAATGTGAGAATAATGCATAAGTATACCTGCAAAATTCTATTTATTAATGTCTTTCTCTTAATGAAACTAGATAGAGATAACATTTCTGTACAGTTTCTAAATGCCTAACCAGTTATTTCCCTGAATTTAAATTTAAATTAAGGAATTTAACATGTATTAGAACAACTTGCTTTTTTATTCTGGCATTTATGTGAATCCCCCAATTTCTATTTTGTATACAAGAGTTGAATTGTATGACTTGGCTAATTTTTGCACAGCATTATTTTATGATAGCTAGATTCTTCCTTTGTGTCCATTATTATCACAGTGTTGATCTGTGACGTGAATAAATACACTGCTTAATTTTGCTTTCCTAGATTGGGTTCCTCTTTATGTAAAGTGTTTAAGAGGTTAGTCAAAAGTGCTTTGACATCCTAAGGAAAAACTGTGTTAGAAGCAAAAATTAATGCAGGTGACTAAAAGCCATTAACACAAAACAAATGAGGAGATATGTAAGCTACAGCACAAAAGCAAATATCTAACACAGCGTTCACTCTGATTTCTTGAATTGAAGGATCTCTACTTTAGCACACCAAGGTGCTGGAAAACAAGTGTATTGGCTCAAAGTTCCACCAATAGATGCCAAAACAAAATCAGATGTAAAATCACTTCAATATAATTCACATAATGTGCAACAATAAAAATCATACATATATAAATTTAATTCTCCTCAATCAAATTCAAAACATATATTTTTTAAAAATTTGTCCATCACCTTCATTCTCAGTACATGACCTTGCTTTCTATTGTATTGTGAATGTTAAAGCCATTACCACATTTACCTACCAGCCTGTAGTATCAGTGTCCATATACTCTACCTTGCCACCTGCTATAATAGAACCTGTTGTAATTATTTTCTTCACTTGAGTATTAGATCCCATTCCCTCTCACCCACTCAAGTATTTTGCCTTAGCAATGCTTATTTATTTATTTCTGAATCTCCATTTCTGTCATATATTTTCTGTGCATTTTGAAAAGAGGTGTTAGAATCTCTTACCGATATTAAAACAGACTATAGTCATGTTTGAACTTCTTACTCCCAGAATCCAAATTGTCCTGGGGCAATCATAATAAAAACCAGACTTGGCAAACATAATTACAGAGTTTTACTTTTAAAAAATCATAATAAGATAGGAAGAACAAATGAAAAGTTTGTAACATTAGACTGAGTAGATTGTAAAAAGAAAGACAAGGTAGAATAGATAGGCCAGATACTAGGCCCTTGCTTCTGAGAATCAGTAGACATGTTTAGGCAAACCCACAATCATCCAGAATTGAGACCTGATTAATCAGCAGTAGCTGAGGGGAAAGAAGGACACGAAGGACTCAAAAGCCTTAAAGAGCATCTCAATTATTGTAGGCACAACTCCAAAATGGCTGCTACAGTTGTCCTGCTCTCATACCCAGAAACTGAACATGATGAGATATTATGCTATGGTATACAGTTGGCCCTCAATATCCATAGAGGAGTAATTCCAGAACCCCTTGAAGATACCAAAATCCATAGATGTTCAAATCTCAACCACGGTTTGAAAAAGCAGGTTGAAAAACTGAGTATAAACATGAATTGAATTTGCAGGTGTGGAACACGCAGATAAGTAGAGCCAATTGTAATAAGAAATATATCTTTGTTCCCAGCTCCTGGCACAGACTTTCTAAACTCCTTGAAATTTCCTGAGTGATAGAAGTATCTTTTGTTATTTATAATGACCCCTATTAGTTCACACCTGAGTTTGTGATCATGCAAGGGGTTAGGCTTAGAGTTCCTAGATAGTGGCAGGATGGGACTGGTAACCAGAAAAACCAAATGTCTGGAAACTTTCAGCTCCACCTAATGACTTCCAGGAAAGGAAGAGGATGGTGGAGATTAAGCTCTATAAAACTTCTGAACAATAAGATTCAGACAGCTTCCCAGTTGGTGAATACATCAAGGTGCTGGGATGTGGCATGCCCAAGAAGGGCATGAACGCTCCGTGCACTGTGCCTTACTCCATACCTTACCCTATACATCTTTTCCATTTGAATGTTTCTGTATCCTTTGTAGTAAGTTGGTAAATGTAAGCAAACTGACGTCCTGAATTTTGTGAGCCATTCTAGCAAATCATTCAGCTTTAGTAAGAGACCATGGAAAGCTATTTACATCTGGTCAGTCAGAAATTTGTGAGACCCAGGACTTGTGACCAATGTCGAAGTGGGACGGATGGGGGCAAGAATAGTCCTGTGGGACTGAGTCCTTAAGCTGTGGTTCCTGTGTTAACTGCTGGTAATTAGTATCAGAAGTGAATTGAATTACTGAACACCCAGTGTCCAGAGAATCAGAGAATCGGTAGCTGGTGCCGGAAGACTCTCCACACATGCATAAATATGTTAAGTTATATGGCAAGAGGGACTTTGCAGATGTAATGACACTGGCCTCTAGGAGAAGAGTGTAGGCCCTGAGTGTGACTAATAGTTAGCAAGGAAACAGGACTTACTCCTATAGCCACAAAGAAATAAATTCTGCCAACAGTCTGAATAAACTTGAAAACAGATTCTTCCTCACAGCCTCCAGGAAGGAAGGTAGCCTCTCATCCACATCTGATACAAATGATTTAGATGATGAGACTTTAGAATTGTAAGTTAATATGATATACTAGGGGGAAATCCTCAAAAAACAGTATAACCTTTCCCCAATAGGTAAGTGATCTAGGAACCCATCAGCATCAGTGTACCAACTAGCACTGTTATGAGAGGCTGCATTTGGCTTCAGTAAATATTTTTTGGAGATTCTTTTAGTGTGTTTGTCCATTTTTTGATGGGTGATTTATTAGTGCATCAGTCCATACCACACTGAATGTTCAGCAGGTTTTTACCAAAACCAGCATGACTCCCATGCCCCAGCCTTCCTATTCACACAATCTCACCCTAAGTTACTTTTTTGTTTGTTTGTTTCCCCGGATGAAAAAAAAAATCCTTAAAGATAAACATTTTGCCAATGTGAAAGAGGTGAAACAAAAAACTGCAGAAGCACTAATGGGTATAAAAGTTGATGCGTTCCACTGTTTTGAGCAGTGGAACAATTGTCTCAGTAAGTGTACTGTATTAAATGGAGAGTACTTTCAAAGTGACTGAAGTTTAAACTGTAAGAATAAATACACAATTTTAAGAAATAAATTCTGGGTTTCTTTGGGTCCCCTTTGTAGATAAGATTTGGGGCTCTGAAATGATGCTGTAATGAAATGAAACTTTGGGGAATCTTGGGATGGAGTTGAACGTATTTTGCTTTAGTAAGGGACCATAACTCTTTAGAGAGCAGAAGGCATACTATTATAGCTAGAATTCTAAAGATGACTCTTCCAAGATTACAATTTTTTCAAAAATTAATCCAGATGTGACTTTTCACAGTATTTTGCAGATTAAAGTTTCAAATTAGTGGATTTAAGATATGAAGATTACTGGGTAGGCCTGATGCAGTCATATTAGTGCCCTCACAAGTCAATAGTTTTCTCTTGTTAGAAAGCAGAAGAAGACATCAGGGATTTGAAGTGAGGGAAGAAGTTGGCATACTGTTGCTGATTTGAAGATGAAGGGTGCACATGAAAAGGAATGTAGGCAGTTTTTAGGAGTTGTGAGAGAGACGTTTGGCCAGCAGACAGTGAGGAATGACACCTGAGCCTCCAGCTGCAAAGAACTAGGTTCTGCCAACAACCAAAATCAATAGAATAATGTACCGAGTCAAGACTCCCCTCCCCATCCACAAAGGACCCTTACACTGTGGTCCACTCGGTTACCCAAACGTGACCTTAAGTTGTCCACTCACCTATAATAGATTCACTCACTCACCCAGACATGATCCTGAAAGGCAGCCATAAAAGGGCTGAAATTCCAAAGATTCATTGCCTAAAGAAAATGATTAATATAAAGGCAACTGCATAAAACCAACTCTGATAGGAAGTTAGGCAGTAAGTAGACCACGTAGACTGAAAATAAACTCATTAACCCAGGAAATATTAAGAACCTCAGCAAGTATAAATTTTCTTTTCATCGGGTGGAGAGGAGGTTCAACTATTCATAATTTTAAAAATCTAAACTTTCATTGTCCAGTTGAGAATGGTGAATTTTTTACTTTAATACATGTGTACAGAAAATATCAATTTATGTATAACATCTACACAAGTAAAAACAAAATTAAAATTGTATGCTAAAATAACTCATTGTCAATTATCTGAAATAGTTATTACCTATATACGCGATCTATATAAATCAATAAATAAAAATGTTTCAATTATATTATCATGCATATTGGTAACAAGTGACTAGGGGCAAAAACCAGTAAATTACACTTTAATGAAAAGTTCAAAACCTTGAAAACTGTTCTTACCTTTATTTCCCTACCTCTAAATTGAGAAAAATATTACATGCCTGTAGAGGTATGTAATGTGATAGTGGAATAGGTTGTGTTTTATGGAGAGATCGTAAAACCCATGAAATGTTGCCCACAGCCAAAAGGAAATTAGGCCAAGCATAAAAAGCATATAGCTAGTGGAAAATAAGAATTTTAATAAAATTGAAAATACAACTCATCTCCCTTTTATACTTCTTCAGGCTACCAATGTTCTCTCCCAGCCGTGTTTCATTGTTATAATATTGATAAGTGTGAAGAAAGTAGATAAAAGTTTTGAGAGCTGGCAAAACAGTTTTGGATGTTGAACCATCTGAAAACTTATATGGCAGAGGTAGTTCATTTATAACATTAAATATGCCTGTTCATATTAGTTGTATAATAGGTTATATAACTAAAATGAGTAATGAGACTATTACATGAAATACATGAGACTATTAAGATGAAATAATTATTAATTTTTAGATATAGAAAATAACATTGAGACCTCTAATCCACCCTCTCAATTCACAGTCAAAAAAAAGAAGAATAGAGAATAATAGTAATAGTTGAAAATCTGATACTTGAGTCTATTCCTCCTGATTCTATCTTTCAGTACTTCACCCTACCAGGAAGAAATAGTAACAGAGTTGAAATGTCTTAAAAGAAAAAAAAAACTTAATAGTAACATTTACCTCCTTATGTTATTTTACCAAGATTACCATCAAAATCAGGTAATAAAAAAACATTGTCAACATTTTCCAGATGGGCTTTTGTTCCTATCTTTAATAAAACAAGGCAGAAAGAGTATAATTAGTCAAGGGAAGCTCCAGCTGTATCTGAATCAATCCAAATTAAAGACAAACAGCTTAGCTTATCTCTAGTCTGATATGGAAATTCTTTTTTTTTTTTTTTTTTGCAGTTTTCAGTCTTCTTTGGTCATCTCATGTTGGTAAAATGGTATTGACAACTAAAACCTTTCAAGATATGCATGCACAAGGCTGTGGAGAGGTGAATGAGAGCCTCAAAGTAAATGGTTCTTTTAGAACAAAAGCTCCATTTTTACTACACCTGTGTGTGCCTTCTTACATACTTGCATATGACATACCCTTTGTGGAGAAGTATATTTTATTTTTTACTGAAGCTAATTTTAGCTAGGCTTATAACAAAAAGTCCTAACTTGTAGGTTAATTTCTGTACCTAAACTGCTTATTCCTCCTCAGTATTTCAAAATGAAGTGGAGAAGAGACTGAAGTCAAGAACAAACACTCTCCTGTAAACTCACGACTTCATTTAGTTGCCCCAAAGAGTTGTACTTGTTCTGCATCAACAAATGCTGACTCCTAGGACACGATGGATGATCAGAAACATAAATTGAATACATAGCATGTCTTCTTTCTTCATCTACACAGTAATCTAAACTGATATAAGGGACAGGACTGGTGGAAGCATGTCCTACCCTATTCAGCATTAAGTTAAATTCTAAAGACCGCAAAGCAAAAGGAGTCATACACTCTGCTGACAAAATGACAGACAGTGAGGGCTAATTCCAAGGGCTTTCGTAGGAAATAAAAGGAGAGTTAAAATATATACATATAAATCACTCTTTCTCATGAATATTTTTGCCTTATGCTGTGGGGTAATAAAAGCCAATAACTCACTTAGGGACACAGATACAATGAAGAGAAAAATGCATTAGTGAATGAGATATAATAAAATAATTGGCTTAAAATAAAACAATAATGTATTTGGTACGGCCTGCCATCTTTGAATCTACTCTATGAATACTATACTAGAAATCTGTATCTGTGTGACACAGTCTAAATTAACAACGGGTTTTGAAACAATTAAGACAGTCTTCCATGGATGGTGGCATTGTGAGTGTATACTTAAATTTTTCACCACCCAAGAAATGAGATGAAGATCCCAAACTAAAAATAAAACTTTTCTCAAAGTGGCTGAAGTCTAGATAAATAGCCAGAGAGAGAGAGAGAAATCTCATGTGTAAATACAGAAATCTTATGTGATGCCAAGGCTTGAAATCCACAAGAATGTCTTTGGGAAGGGAGGATGGACATACGCCAAGGACAATAAGGACAAGTGGGAACCGCATGAGGCAGAACACATGAGGATGGATTAAAACCCATATCAGTTCTTGTTGCCTTTGATCTAGAGGGTAAAGAAGCCCTCATGGGGAAGTTGGTGCCCTTCACTGTGGAACTGAATACGTCTCTGGACCAGGTGTTGAAACACTGAAAGAAGATCCAGGGGAAGATGGAGTATTGGCAGGACAGGTAGCTGCCCCACCCCCATGATGTGAGCCAGCAGATAAACAACGAGGTGTGAGTTACAAAAGGGCTGCTGTGTTAATTCTGTCCTCCAAATATGATTTAGGAAAATGTCTCTTAACATTTACTCTAACAGAAAACACAGATGAGAGAAAACATGAAATAACTTCAATAACAATAGCCACACGTGCAAGGGCTATATGAAAAAAAGTTAGTGAATGGGAATACTCAGCAACATGATGATAAATGTTTACCTGTTAATTAATTTATTAAATAAATAAAAACTTCAATAGTATTTTTCGTGTATTTGGAAAATGAATTTAAAAGATCCTATGTAATTACAAAGATCCAGTATAGCCAAGGTAATCCCAAAAAAGAAAAACAAAGGAAGTTACTCTTCTAGACACAATATTTGCCCTAAAGAATTTGTAATTAAGACTAGGTTGGAAATGCTGATAAGAATGTAAAGTTGTAAAATGTTATCATACACTCATATTACTGAGATATTAAAATTCATAGAAAAGTAAGTACATAGGTAGCATCCTCTTAACAGGAAGGTAGACACAAAATTATTTGTTGTAGTGCATTTTATATCATATAATACTTAAGATAATCTTAAGTATTTTATCATTTAGGTACATCTGCTATCTTATATAAACAAAATGTAATGACTTATTCCCAAAATAACTTGGAGGCTAATTACTCACTAACCTAACTTAAACTTTTAGAATTGAATTTAGGGAAAAGCCCCTTCACTTTAAATATAACAGGACAGTTCTAGTAATACAAGCACAAATATCTCTTCAACTTAAATTGCTTAATAATTAATATTTTACTCTAATATGATCAGAGGCTATGCAGCTTTTCTGTTGAGATATTATAGAATGCACTATTTTATTGGGAAGAAGTTTGACAAAAATATCATTACGCAAACATTCACTGCATTCTAAAACCCTATTTTTCAAATAATCTTACATATTTGGGGATAGTAGTCATAATAGTGAGATTCATTCATGTTGTTACACATAATCATAGTTAATCATTTAATATAGCTAAGTAGTATACCATTGTCAGAGGATACCACACTTTGTTTAAACTTTTACCTATTTATGGACATTCGAGTAATTTTCAGTTTGGCTAGTACAAATACCACATAAGACAAATAATGTTTTATCCCCTCATGTCAATCCAAATTGTATAGTGTTCATTATTCCTTAAACACTAGTTCAAGAGGAAATTATTAATACTTTTGAGCACTCTGGTCTTGGAAATAGCAAGGGTACTTGTTTTACAGCTTTATGGACGTAAAATTAACTGTGTATATAGCAAATGTGTTGTTTGATCAGTTTTCTTACACACATGCGTGCGCACGCGCACACACACACATACACCCACACAAATATGAAACCATCACAACAAAGTAAAAAAGATATTCATTACTAACAAAATTTTACATGTACAGCTCTGAAATCATCGTGTCTCTTTACTCCTCACTTCTATCCCTAGACAACCTCTAATCTATCTTCTGTCTCTGTACTTTGAATTTTCTAGATCTTTACATGAATGGAAAACAATATATACCTTTTTTTGGCCTGGCTCCTCTTCATCATAACTATTTTGAGATTCATTCATGGTGTTACATATAAGTAAAATTAATTATTTCTTGTGGCTGAGTAGCATACAATTATAAAAATATAATACAAAGTATTTATTTATCTATTGATAAGACATTTGGGTTGTTTTCAATTTGGGGCTGATTTTTTTAAAGTTTTTATGAATATTTATGTATATATTTTTATGTGTAAACAGGTTTTCATTGGAGGGAGTAAATACATAGAAGTAAAATGGCCAAGTCATGTCATATGTATGTGTGTTAATGTTTCCTAATATGATGTGCCTCTCTACATTTCCAGTAACAAGATATAAAAGCTGTGCCACATCCTTGACAAAATTGTTTTGATCAGGTTTCTAATTTTAGTGGTTCAAGCGAGTGTATAATGACATCTCAATGTTGTTTTAATTTTCATTTCCCTGATGGTTAATGATGTTGTTCATCTTTTCATGTACTTATTTTTAATTCATGTATCTTTTGTGAAGAAATATCTGTTTAAATTTTTTGCCAATTTTCTTATTGGGTTGTTTATTCACATATTATATGTAGTATTTCATCTTGAAATAGTTGATAGAAATCACAGGTAAAGCCACCTTTGCCTGGAATTTTCTTTGTATACAAATTCAATTTATCCTGTAGCAAAATACTCTCCAGTTAGCTACTTTTCTTTTTAGGAAGCTTTGGTAGTTTGCATCTTTCAAGAAATTTTTGCACTTCATCTGAGTTGTAATATATTGGCATAAAGTTATCCATAATATTCCTTTATTATCCTTTTAGACTCTGTAGGCATTGTATTAATTTATCTTTTCTCATACCTAATGCTGAACATTTGTTTTCCTTTTTTTTTTTTTTTTTTTTTTGGTCTCCCTGATCAGTTTGACTAGGGGTTTCTTTTCAAAGATACAGATTTGGTCTCAAGTTTTCTTCATTTTTTTTTTTCATTTGTGATTGCTTATTTGAGCATATCTTTTATTTTTTTTTTAAGTAAGTTGTAAAATGATTTATTTATTACATTCATTGTATTGTTTAATTTTTTTATTTTAAAGATGTGGGGTACAATTCAGGGTTAGGTATACAAATGTTCGTTATGCAGGTACCCTTATTGATGAGGTGTGCCCCTCCCTCCCCTGGCAGTTTCCCACTACTGCCAATCCCTTTCTTATAGTATTATGATAATTGTTCAAGGTCTGCTTATGAGTGAGAACTTAAGGTACCCTGTTCTTTGCTTCTGTGATAGATCACTGACTATGTTAGACCCTAAATCCATCCAAGTTACCGTGAAGTCCATATGTTTGTCCTTCTTTATGGCTGCATAATATTGCATTGTGTATATGTACCACATTTTTTTTATCCAGTCCAGCTTCCATGGGCAGCATGGTTGGTTCCTTGTTTTAGCTATTGTGAATAGAGTTGCATGTTAGTAATGCATGTGCAGGTATCTTTTTTGTAGAATGATGTGAGTTTCTCTGGGTATATTCCCAATGGGGGCTTGCTGGGTCATATGGAAGGTCAATTTCTAGTTCTTTCAGAAATCACCACACTGTCTTCCAAAGAGGTTACACTAGTCTGCATTCCCACCAGCAGTTTAGAAGTGTTCCTTTTTCTCTGCATCCTCGCCAGCATCTGTTGTTGTATTAATGATGGTCATTCTTATGGGGTTAGGTGGTATCTCAATGTGGTTTTGATTTGCATTTCTCTGATAATTAGTGAGGTTGAGCACTTTTTCATGTGTCTGTTGGCTGCCATATATCTTCTTTTGAGAAGTGTCTATTCATGTCTTTTGCCCACTTTTTAACGGGACTGTTTGTTTCTTTTCAGTATGTTTGAGTTCCTTGTAGATCCTAGATGTTAGGCCTTTGACAAATATCTTTTCCCATTTTGTGGGCTGTCTCCCTGCTCTCTTGATGGTATCTTTTGCTTTGCAGAAGCTCGTCAGTTTGATGAGGCCCCACTTGTCTTATTTTTTTCTAATTTATTTCTGCTCTTGCCA